>BQMI01000353.1:0-105529 GCA_026005395.1 Asobara japonica | reverse complement strand
AGGAACCCCCAGAAGATATTTCCGTCGAATTTGGGTCGAAAAAGTCAAATTAATTTTTTTCGATTTTGGCCAAATTTAACATTGGGACCTTATGGGGAGGCAAACTTAAATTTTTTAAAATTGGATTTTTGGCCCCGTGTGCGTTTATACTATCCAATAGGAACCCCCAGAAGATATTTCCGTCGAATTTGGGTCGAAAAAGTCAAATTAATTTTTTTCGATTTTGGCCAAATTTAACATTGGGACCTTATGGGGAGGCAAACTTAATTTTTTAAAATTGGATTTTTGGCCCCGTGTGCGTTTATACTATCCAATAGGAACCCCCAGAAGATATTTCCGTCGAATTTGGGTCGAAAAAGTCAAATTAATTTTTTTCGATTTTGGCCAAATTTAACATTGGGACCTTATGGGGAGGCAAACTTAAATTTTTTAAAATTGGATTTTTGGCCCCGTGTGCGTTTATACTATCCAATAGGAACCCCCAGAAGATATTTCCGTCGAATTTGGGTCGAAAAAGTCAAATTAATTTTTTCGATTTTGGCCAAATTTAACATTGGGACCTTATGGGGAGGCAAACTTAAATTTTTTAAAATTGGATTTTTGGCCCCGTGTGCGTTTATACTATCCAATAGGAACCCCCAGAAGATATTTCCGTCGAATTTGGGTCGAAAAAGTCAAATTAATTTTTTTCGATTTTGGCCAAATTTAACATTGGGACCTTATGGGGAGGCAAACTTAATTTTTTAAAATTGGATTTTTGGCCCCGTGTGCGTTTATACTATCCAATAGGAACCCCCAGAAGATATTTCCGTCGAATTTGGGTCGAAAAAGTCAAATTAATTTTTTTCGATTTTGGCCAAATTTAACATTGGGACCTTATGGGGAGGCAAACTTAAATTTTTTAAAATTGGATTTTTGGCCCCGTGTGCGTTTATACTATCCAATAGGAACCCCCAGAAGATATTTCCGTCGAATTTGGGTCGAAAAAGTCAAATTAATTTTTTTCGATTTTGGCCAAATTTAACATTGGGACCTTATGGGGAGGCAAACTTAATTTTTTAAAATTGGATTTTTGGCCCCGTGTGCGTTTATACTATCCAATAGGAACCCCCAGAAGATATTTCCGTCGAATTTGGGTCGAAAAAGTCAAATTAATTTTTTTCGATTTTGGCCAAATTTAACATTGGGACCTTATGGGGAGGCAAACTTAATTTTTTTAAAATTGGATTTTTGGCCCCGTGTGCGTTTATACTATCCAATAGGAACCCCCAGAAGATATTTCCGTCGAATTTGGGTCGAAAAAGTCAAATTAATTTTTTTCGATTTTGGCCAAATTTAACATTGGGACCTTATGGGGAGGCAAACTTAAATTTTTTAAAATTGGATTTTTGGCCCCGTGTGCGTTTATACTATCCAATAGGAACCCCCAGAAGATATTTCCGTCGAATTTGGGTCGAAAAAGTCAAATTAATTTTTTCGATTTTGGCCAAATTTAACATTGGGACCTTATGGGGAGGCAAACTTAAATTTTTTAAAATTGGATTTTTGGCCCCGTGTGCGTTTATACTATCCAATAGGAACCCCCAGAAGATATTTCCGTCGAATTTGGGTCGAAAAAGTCAAATTAATTTTTTTCGATTTTGGCCAAATTTAACATTGGGACCTTATGGGGAGGCAAACTTAAATTTTTTAAAATTGGATTTTTGGCCCCGTGTGCGTTTATACTATCCAATAGGAACCCCCAGAAGATATTTCCGTCGAATTTGGGTCGAAAAAGTCAAATTAATTTTTTTCGATTTTGGCCAAATTTAACATTGGGACCTTATGGGGAGGCAAACTTAAATTTTTTAAAATTGGATTTTTGGCCCCGTGTGCGTTTATACTATCCAATAGGAACCCCCAGAAGATATTTCCGTCGAATTTGGGTCGAAAAAGTCAAATTAATTTTTTTCGATTTTGGCCAAATTTAACATTGGGACCTTATGGGGAGGCAAACTTAAATTTTTTAAAATTGGATTTTTGGCCCCGTGTGCGTTTATACTATCCAATAGGAACCCCCAGAAGATATTTCCGTCGAATTTGGGTCGAAAAAGTCAAATTAATTTTTTTCGATTTTGGCCAAATTTAACATTGGGACCTTATGGGGAGGCAAACTTAAATTTTTTAAAATTGGATTTTTGGCCCCGTGTGCGTTTATACTATCCAATAGGAACCCCCAGAAGATATTTCCGTCGAATTTGGGTCGAAAAAGTCAAATTAATTTTTTTCGATTTTGGCCAAATTTAACATTGGGACCTTATGGGGAGGCAAACTTAAATTTTTTAAAATTGGATTTTTGGCCCCGTGTGCGTTTATACTATCCAATAGGAACCCCCAGAAGATATTTCCGTCGAATTTGGGTCGAAAAAGTCAAATTAATTTTTTTCGATTTTGGCCAAATTTAACATTGGGACCTTATGGGGAGGCAAACTTAATTTTTTAAAATTGGATTTTTGGCCCCGTGTGCGTTTATACTATCCAATAGGAACCCCCAGAAGATATTTCCGTCGAATTTGGGTCGAAAAAGTCAAATTAATTTTTTTCGATTTTGGCCAAATTTAACATTGGGACCTTATGGGGAGGCAAACTTAATTTTTTTAAAATTGGATTTTTGGCCCCGTGTGCGTTTATACTATCCAATAGGAACCCCCAGAAGATATTTCCGTCGAATTTGGGTCGAAAAAGTCAAATTAATTTTTTTCGATTTTGGCCAAATTTAACATTGGGACCTTATGGGGAGGCAAACTTAAATTTTTTAAAATTGGATTTTTGGCCCCGTGTGCGTTTATACTATCCAATAGGAACCCCCAGAAGATATTTCCGTCGAATTTGGGTCGAAAAAGTCAAATTAATTTTTTTCGATTTTGGCCAAATTTAACATTGGGACCTTATGGGGAGGCAAACTTAAATTTTTTAAAATTGGATTTTTGGCCCCGTGTGCGTTTATACTATCCAATAGGAACCCCCAGAAGATATTTCCGTCGAATTTGGGTCGAAAAAGTCAAATTAATTTTTTTCGATTTTGGCCAAATTTAACATTGGGACCTTATGGGGAGGCAAACTTAATTTTTTTAAAATTGGATTTTTGGCCCCGTGTGCGTTTATACTATCCAATAGGAACCCCCAGAAGATATTTCCGTCGAATTTGGGTCGAAAAAGTCAAATTAATTTTTTTCGATTTTGGCCAAATTTAACATTGGGACCTTATGGGGAGGCAAACTTAAATTTTTTAAAATTGGATTTTTGGCCCCGTGTGCGTTTATACTATCCAATAGGAACCCCCAGAAGATATTTCCGTCGAATTTGGGTCGAAAAAGTCAAATTAATTTTTTTCGATTTTGGCCAAATTTAACATTGGGACCTTATGGGGAGGCAAACTTAAATTTTTTAAAATTGGATTTTTGGCCCCGTGTGCGTTTATACTATCCAATAGGAACCCCCAGAAGATATTTCCGTCGAATTTGGGTCGAAAAAGTCAAATTAATTTTTTTCGATTTTGGCCAAATTTAACATTGGGACCTTATGGGGAGGCAAACTTAAATTTTTTAAAATTGGATTTTTGGCCCCGTGTGCGTTTATACTATCCAATAGGAACCCCCAGAAGATATTTCCGTCGAATTTGGGTCGAAAAAGTCAAATTAATTTTTTTCGATTTTGGCCAAATTTAACATTGGGACCTTATGGGGAGGCAAACTTAAATTTTTTAAAATTGGATTTTTGGCCCCGTGTGCGTTTATACTATCCAATAGGAACCCCCAGAAGATATTTCCGTCGAATTTGGGTCGAAAAAGTCAAATTAATTTTTTTCGATTTTGGCCAAATTTAACATTGGGACCTTATGGGGAGGCAAACTTAATTTTTTTAAAATTGGATTTTTGGCCCCGTGTGCGTTTATACTATCCAATAGGAACCCCCAGAAGATATTTCCGTCGAATTTGGGTCGAAAAAGTCAAATTAATTTTTTTCGATTTTGGCCAAATTTAACATTGGGACCTTATGGGGAGGCAAACTTAAATTTTTTAAAATTGGATTTTTGGCCCCGTGTGCGTTTATACTATCCAATAGGAACCCCCAGAAGATATTTCCGTCGAATTTGGGTCGAAAAAGTCAAATTAATTTTTTTCGATTTTGGCCAAATTTAACATTGGGACCTTATGGGGAGGCAAACTTAAATTTTTTAAAATTGGATTTTTGGCCCCGTGTGCGTTTATACTATCCAATAGGAACCCCCAGAAGATATTTCCGTCGAATTTGGGTCGAAAAAGTCAAATTAATTTTTTTCGATTTTGGCCAAATTTAACATTGGGACCTTATGGGGAGGCAAACTTAATTTTTTAAAATTGGATTTTTGGCCCCGTGTGCGTTTATACTATCCAATAGGAACCCCCAGAAGATATTTCCGTCGAATTTGGGTCGAAAAAGTCAAATTAATTTTTTTCGATTTTGGCCAAATTTAACATTGGGACCTTATGGGGAGGCAAACTTAATTTTTTAAAATTGGATTTTTGGCCCCGTGTGCGTTTATACTATCCAATAGGAACCCCCAGAAGATATTTCCGTCGAATTTGGGTCGAAAAAGTCAAATTAATTTTTTTCGATTTTGGCCAAATTTAACATTGGGACCTTATGGGGAGGCAAACTTAAATTTTTTTAAAATTGGATTTTTGGCCCCGTGTGCGTTTATACTATCCAATAGGAACCCCCAGAAGATATTTCCGTCGAATTTGGGTCGAAAAAGTCAAATTAATTTTTTTCGATTTTGGCCAAATTTAACATTGGGACCTTATGGGGAGGCAAACTTAAATTTTTTAAAATTGGATTTTTGGCCCCGTGTGCGTTTATACTATCCAATAGGAACCCCCAGAAGATATTTCCGTCGAATTTGGGTCGAAAAAGTCAAATTAATTTTTTTCGATTTTGGCCAAATTTAACATTGGGACCTTATGGGGAGGCAAACTTAAATTTTTTAAAATTGGATTTTTGGCCCCGTGTGCGTTTATACTATCCAATAGGAACCCCCAGAAGATATTTCCGTCGAATTTGGGTCGAAAAAGTCAAATTAATTTTTTTCGATTTTGGCCAAATTTAACATTGGGACCTTATGGGGAGGCAAACTTAAATTTTTTAAAATTGGATTTTTGGCCCCGTGTGCGTTTATACTATCCAATAGGAACCCCCAGAAGATATTTCCGTCGAATTTGGGTCGAAAAAGTCAAATTAATTTTTTTCGATTTTGGCCAAATTTAACATTGGGACCTTATGGGGAGGCAAACTTAATTTTTTTAAAATTGGATTTTTGGCCCCGTGTGCGTTTATACTATCCAATAGGAACCCCCAGAAGATATTTCCGTCGAATTTGGGTCGAAAAAGTCAAATTAATTTTTTTCGATTTTGGCCAAATTTAACATTGGGACCTTATGGGGAGGCAAACTTAAATTTTTTAAAATTGGATTTTTGGCCCCGTGTGCGTTTATACTATCCAATAGGAACCCCCAGAAGATATTTCCGTCGAATTTGGGTCGAAAAAGTCAAATTAATTTTTTTCGATTTTGGCCAAATTTAACATTGGGACCTTATGGGGAGGCAAACTTAAATTTTTTAAAATTGGATTTTTGGCCCCGTGTGCGTTTATACTATCCAATAGGAACCCCCAGAAGATATTTCCGTCGAATTTGGGTCGAAAAAGTCAAATTAATTTTTTTCGATTTTGGCCAAATTTAACATTGGGACCTTATGGGGAGGCAAACTTAAATTTTTTAAAATTGGATTTTTGGCCCCGTGTGCGTTTATACTATCCAATAGGAACCCCCAGAAGATATTTCCGTCGAATTTGGGTCGAAAAAGTCAAATTAATTTTTTTCGATTTTGGCCAAATTTAACATTGGGACCTTATGGGGAGGCAAACTTAATTTTTTTAAAATTGGATTTTTGGCCCCGTGTGCGTTTATACTATCCAATAGGAACCCCCAGAAGATATTTCCGTCGAATTTGGGTCGAAAAAGTCAAATTAATTTTTTTCGATTTTGGCCAAATTTAACATTGGGACCTTATGGGGAGGCAAACTTAATTTTTTTAAAATTGGATTTTTGGCCCCGTGTGCGTTTATACTATCCAATAGGAACCCCCAGAAGATATTTCCGTCGAATTTGGGTCGAAAAAGTCAAATTAATTTTTTTCGATTTTGGCCAAATTTAACATTGGGACCTTATGGGGAGGCAAACTTAAATTTTTTAAAATTGGATTTTTGGCCCCGTGTGCGTTTATACTATCCAATAGGAACCCCCAGAAGATATTTCCGTCGAATTTGGGTCGAAAAAGTCAAATTAATTTTTTTCGATTTTGGCCAAATTTAACATTGGGACCTTATGGGGAGGCAAACTTAAATTTTTTAAAATTGGATTTTTGGCCCCGTGTGCGTTTATACTATCCAATAGGAACCCCCAGAAGATATTTCCGTCGAATTTGGGTCGAAAAAGTCAAATTAATTTTTTTCGATTTTGGCCAAATTTAACATTGGGACCTTATGGGGAGGCAAACTTAATTTTTTAAAATTGGATTTTTGGCCCCGTGTGCGTTTATACTATCCAATAGGAACCCCCAGAAGATATTTCCGTCGAATTTGGGTCGAAAAAGTCAAATTAATTTTTTTCGATTTTGGCCAAATTTAACATTGGGACCTTATGGGGAGGCAAACTTAAATTTTTTAAAATTGGATTTTTGGCCCCGTGTGCGTTTATACTATCCAATAGGAACCCCCAGAAGATATTTCCGTCGAATTTGGGTCGAAAAAGTCAAATTAATTTTTTTCGATTTTGGCCAAATTTAACATTGGGACCTTATGGGGAGGCAAACTTAAATTTTTTAAAATTGGATTTTTGGCCCCGTGTGCGTTTATACTATCCAATAGGAACCCCCAGAAGATATTTCCGTCGAATTTGGGTCGAAAAAGTCAAATTAATTTTTTTCGATTTTGGCCAAATTTAACATTGGGACCTTATGGGGAGGCAAACTTAATTTTTTAAAATTGGATTTTTGGCCCCGTGTGCGTTTATACTATCCAATAGGAACCCCCAGAAGATATTTCCGTCGAATTTGGGTCGAAAAAGTCAAATTAATTTTTTTCGATTTTGGCCAAATTTAACATTGGGACCTTATGGGGAGGCAAACTTAAATTTTTTAAAATTGGATTTTTGGCCCCGTGTGCGTTTATACTATCCAATAGGAACCCCCAGAAGATATTTCCGTCGAATTTGGGTCGAAAAAGTCAAATTAATTTTTTTCGATTTTGGCCAAATTTAACATTGGGACCTTATGGGGAGGCAAACTTAATTTTTTTAAAATTGGATTTTTGGCCCCGTGTGCGTTTATACTATCCAATAGGAACCCCCAGAAGATATTTCCGTCGAATTTGGGTCGAAAAAGTCAAATTAATTTTTTTCGATTTTGGCCAAATTTAACATTGGGACCTTATGGGGAGGCAAACTTAAATTTTTTAAAATTGGATTTTTGGCCCCGTGTGCGTTTATACTATCCAATAGGAACCCCCAGAAGATATTTCCGTCGAATTTGGGTCGAAAAAGTCAAATTAATTTTTTTCGATTTTGGCCAAATTTAACATTGGGACCTTATGGGGAGGCAAACTTAAATTTTTTAAAATTGGATTTTTGGCCCCGTGTGCGTTTATACTATCCAATAGGAACCCCCAGAAGATATTTCCGTCGAATTTGGGTCGAAAAAGTCAAATTAATTTTTTTCGATTTTGGCCAAATTTAACATTGGGACCTTATGGGGAGGCAAACTTAATTTTTTTAAAATTGGATTTTTGGCCCCGTGTGCGTTTATACTATCCAATAGGAACCCCCAGAAGATATTTCCGTCGAATTTGGGTCGAAAAAGTCAAATTAATTTTTTTCGATTTTGGCCAAATTTAACATTGGGACCTTATGGGGAGGCAAACTTAAATTTTTTAAAATTGGATTTTTGGCCCCGTGTGCGTTTATACTATCCAATAGGAACCCCCAGAAGATATTTCCGTCGAATTTGGGTCGAAAAAGTCAAATTAATTTTTTTCGATTTTGGCCAAATTTAACATTGGGACCTTATGGGGAGGCAAACTTAAATTTTTTAAAATTGGATTTTTGGCCCCGTGTGCGTTTATACTATCCAATAGGAACCCCCAGAAGATATTTCCGTCGAATTTGGGTCGAAAAAGTCAAATTAATTTTTTTCGATTTTGGCCAAATTTAACATTGGGACCTTATGGGGAGGCAAACTTAAATTTTTTAAAATTGGATTTTTGGCCCCGTGTGCGTTTATACTATCCAATAGGAACCCCCAGAAGATATTTCCGTCGAATTTGGGTCGAAAAAGTCAAATTAATTTTTTTCGATTTTGGCCAAATTTAACATTGGGACCTTATGGGGAGGCAAACTTAATTTTTTTAAAATTGGATTTTTGGCCCCGTGTGCGTTTATACTATCCAATAGGAACCCCCAGAAGATATTTCCGTCGAATTTGGGTCGAAAAAGTCAAATTAATTTTTTTCGATTTTGGCCAAATTTAACATTGGGACCTTATGGGGAGGCAAACTTAAATTTTTTAAAATTGGATTTTTGGCCCCGTGTGCGTTTATACTATCCAATAGGAACCCCCAGAAGATATTTCCGTCGAATTTGGGTCGAAAAAGTCAAATTAATTTTTTTCGATTTTGGCCAAATTTAACATTGGGACCTTATGGGGAGGCAAACTTAATTTTTTTAAAATTGGATTTTTGGCCCCGTGTGCGTTTATACTATCCAATAGGAACCCCCAGAAGATATTTCCGTCGAATTTGGGTCGAAAAAGTCGAATTAATTTTTTTCGATTTTGGCCAAATTTAACATTGGGACCTTATGGGGAGGCAAACTTAAATTTTTTAAAATTGGATTTTTGGCCCCGTGTGCGTTTATACTATCCAATAGGAACCCCCAGAAGATATTTCCGTCGAATTTGGGTCGAAAAAGTCAAATTAATTTTTTTCGATTTTGGCCAAATTTAACATTGGGACCTTATGGGGAGGCAAACTTAAATTTTTTAAAATTGGATTTTTGGTCCCGTGTGCGTTTATACTATCCAATAGGAACCCCCAGCAGGTATTTCCGTCGAATTTGGGTCGAAAAAGTCAAATTAATTTTTTTCGATTTTGGCCAAATTTAACATTGGGACCTTATGGGGAGGCAAACTTAATTTTTTTAAAATTGGATTTTCGCCCCGTGTGCGTTTATACTATCCAATAGGAACCCCCAGAAGATATTTCCGTCGAATTTGGGTCGAAAAAGTCAAATTAATTTTTTTCGATTTTGGCCAAATTTAACATTGGGACCTTATGGGGAGGCAAACTTAAATTTTTTAAAATTGGATTTTTGGCCCCGTGTGCGTTTATACTATCCAATAGGAACCCCCAGAAGATATTTCCGTCGAATTTGGGTCGAAAAAGTCAAATTAATTTTTTTCGATTTTGGCCAAATTTAACATTGGGACCTTATGGGGAGGCAAACTTAATTTTTTTAAAATTGGATTTTTGGCCCCGTGTGCGTTTATACTATCCAATAGGAACCCCCAGAAGATATTTCCGTCGAATTTGGGTCGAAAAAGTCAAATTAATTTTTTTCGATTTTGGCCAAATTTAACATTGGGACCTTATGGGGAGGCAAACTTAATTTTTTTAAAATTGGATTTTTGGCCCCGTGTGCGTTTATACTATCCAATAGGAACCCCCAGAAGATATTTCCGTCGAATTTGGGTCGAAAAAGTGAAATTAATTTTTTTCGATTTTGGCCAAATTTAACATTGGGACCTTATGGGGAGGCAAACTTCAATTTTTTAAAATTGGATTTTTGGCCCCGTGTGCGTTTATACTATCCAATAGGAACCCCCAGAAGATATTTCCGTCGAATTTGGGTCGAAAAAGTCAAATTAATTTTTTTCGATTTTGGCCAAATTTAACATTGGGACCTTATGGGGAGGCAAACTTAAATTTTTTAAAATTGGATTTTTGGCCCCGTGTGCGTTTATACTATCCAATAGGAACCCCCAGAAGGTATTTCCGTCGAATTTGGGTCGAAAAAGTCAAATTAATTTTTTTCGATTTTGGCCAAATTTAACATTGGGACCTTATGGGGAGGCAAACTTAATTTTTTTAAAATTGGATTTTTGGCCCCGTGTGCGTTTAGTACTATCCAATAGGAACCCCCAGAAGATATTTCCGTCGAATTTGGGTCGAAAAAGTCAAATTAATTTTTTTCGATTTTGGCCAAATTTAACATTGGGACCTTATGGGGAGGCAAACTTAAATTTTTTAAAATTGGATTTTTGGCCCCGTGTGCGTCTATACTATCCAATAAGAACCCCCAGAAGATATTTCCGTCGAATTTGGGTCGAAAAAGTCGAATTAATTTTTTTCGATTTTGGCCAAATTTAACATTGGGACCTTATGGGGAGGCAAACTTAAATTTTTGAAAATTGGATTTTTGGCCCCGTGTGCTTTTATACTATCCAATAGGAACCCCCAGAAGATATTTCCGTCGAATTTGGGTCGAAAAAGTCAAATTAATTTCTTTCGATTTTGGCCAAATTTAACATGGGGACCTTATGGGGAGGCAAACTTAATTTTTTTAAAATTGGATTTTTGGCCCCGTGTGCGTTTATACTATCCAATGGGAACCCCTAGAAGATATTTCTGTCGAATTTGGGTCGAAAAAGTCAAATTAATTTTTTTCGATTTTGGCCAAATTTAACATTGGGACCTTATGGGGAGGCAAACTTAAATTTTTTAAAATTGGATTTTTGGCCCCGTGTGCGTTTATATTATCCAATAGGAACCCCCAGAAGATATTTCCGTCGAATTTGGGTCGAAAAAGTCAAATTAATTTTTTTCGATTTTGGCCAAATTTAACATTGGGACCTTATGGGGAGGCAAACTTAATTTTTTTAAAATTGGATTTTTGGCCCCGTGTGCGTTTATACTATCCAATGGGAACCCCCAGAAGATATTTCCGTCGAATTTGGGTCGAAAAAGTCGAATTAATTTTTTTCGATTTTGGCCAAATTTAACATTGGGACCTTATGGGGAGGCAAACTTAAATTTTTTAAAATTGGATTTTTGGCCCCGTGTGCGTTTATACTATCCAATAGGAACCCCCAGAAGATATTTCCGTCGAATTTGGGTCGAAAAAGTCAAATTAATTTTTTTCGATTTTGGCCAAATTTAACATTGGGACCTTATGGGGAGGCAAACTTAAATTTTTTAAAATTGGATTTTTGGCCCCGTGTGCGTTTATACTATCCAATAGGAACCCCCAGAAGATATTTCCGTCGAATTTGGGTCGAAAAAGTCAAATTAATTTTTTTCGACTTTGGCCAAATTTAACATTGGGACCTTATGGGGAGGCAAACTTAAATTTTCCAAAATCGAGTTTTTAGTCCCACGTCGGTGAATACTATCCATTGTGGACCCCCAGAAAGACACTTCCGTACTATCGGTCATCATCCATGATTCATATTCCCCAATGTGGCAGTGCGGATTATTCGGCTATGTGTGTGTTCTTTTAGAAACCTGTTGCCAATCGAATATCCATGAGACAATCTTCCATTCGAGGAAATTTGCAAGAATTATATATGCCGCATATTCCATATGCACAGGAATCCTACAGATGCACACATTGCATGATGACAGCATCAATTCGGATCGGGAGAATTGCAACCACATCGGGATAAAACCAATACAGCATTATGTTTATCCAAAGATTTATGTACGTCAAAAAAGGACCGGAACACGTAAACATTTCCATTCAATTCGATTGACCACTTGGCAGCTGAATTTCAGTTCAATCGCGGCCTGTTCAGGGTTTAATGAGGCCAAACTACGTTTGTACTCACTCATATGCTCTCTCGACATATTGCTAAAGAGACTTTCCTATGATGTTTACATGTTGGTTAATTTTGTAATCCTGACAGTGCCACTCACACCCTGAAATGTGTATCGGAAACTCGGAGCGGACCAAATATCTCAGTCGACGGCCTAAACCTACATATTGGCAAGGAGAGAAAGAGACACACCACATAATTTACGAATGCAGTGTCTAGACAGTCTCTCCTCTCTCTCGAGTTCACCTTTCTTCAGTCCCGAATGAAAAGAAAAGTTATTTTAAGACCTATGCGCCTAATTCCGATGTCGGTAAGTAGGTACAAAGACACCACTGTCTGAATTTGGTACTTCCACAACTTCCTTTCAAGTAGTGATTTGAGGTGAGATGAGGAAAGGCAGAATGAGAACATCTTCCTGGCTCAATATCAGATTGAGAGGTCCTTAATTGCAGTCTTGCCAATGACTCAAGCGAAATTTCCTGGATCAAGTTCAGAACTTTGAAGGACATCATTTTCACCGTCTGAATGACTGATGACTCTTTTTTTTTATATTTGAGTTGCTTTAAGACAGCTTGGGATGCTGTGAGTAGCTGAATCTAATTTGTCATTGGGACTTGACGGGAAAAACGGCAGTGCATATGGGGAAGAAATGTTTATAGACTTGAAAACGTTTCGTGGGAGAACAATCCTTACGACCTGTCATAAATCACAGCTATGGTCCAATGCTTATAGTTGCAGTTTGCAGAGTTGGCAAATTTCGAAATTCAGCGTAAACCAAGCATCCACATCCATACATAAAACAGAAATAAATTGGCGTATATTTGGCAATGTGTCTATAAAACTTGTTAAACAATTGTGGAGTCATCAGTTGTCGTATTAACCCTTCAATTGTCGCTCCACCCAGCGTCCTTCAAGCTGCAAAATTGTTAAGTTTTCAATTGCTGAACATGGGCAATATCGTTTAATGAATTTAATCAGACTATGTGAAACTGTGCATTACATATTATGGACATTACATAGACTCAGATCTCATTTTTTTTCAACTTTCTCTTCATGGCGTCGTAAAAATTGGAGTACTATGTAACAGATGTACCAGGCGGCTCCCGTTTAAAAGATAAAGCTTCTCTTATACTTTGAAAGCCAATCCTCGTTTCATGGTGCATATTTAGTACTTTTTCGATGGGTCCTCGGAATATTGTCAAGGTAAGTACCGTATTGCAATATTTCATGTCCTCCATTAATTTTCTATGAGATGACACTATTGTCAGGCACGACCCCATCGAGATATTTCGCAGCCCGTGGTATCCTATGATACGCGAAATTGAAGTGGAGACATTTTTTCACAAAATTTCGGAATTTTCCAATTTTTGTAAATTTCGGTATTTCGGGAAACTTTGAAATATTCAAGTCTTTAAAGGTTTGACATTTTTGGGAAAATTCTGCAGGGGTCCCACTGGTTCACCGCAATATTTTCGCTTTCAGTTTCAAATTGTTATACACACGCACACACAAAACTGATCTCGTAGGAATGCATCCGGGAATATCAAATGCGGGGAAACGTGGAGATTTGTGAGTTTCACACGTTCCATCTTAGATGTGATTCCGATAAGTTTTCCATGGAGGATTCAAAATATTTCGGCACAATCGGAAATTATCCCATCGACAAATTGGTAACTTATTTTTGGAATCATCTCCAGTCCTATATTTATAGAAACACTTCCATGTATCGGAACTCCCACCGTGCTCGTCCAAGGTCACGCGGAAATGACGGAGCAATTTTCTCAATAGATATCGATTATCTCTATTTGGGAAATAGTCCATAGACGTCAGTTCAGTTATCATTGATTAATGAATTCATTAAAATAATGTTATAATTTTTGCGAATGATGGCTGCACCCTTAATCCATTTTCATTTGCCATCGTTCAGAGAATGGCTTTTACTCCTTTTTACTTGTTGACACTCGAGATATTGAGAGTTTTATAAAAAACTAATTTGCTATTCTCGGTACTCCCACGAAAATTATAAAGTTGAAATTACATTCATATTTCGCGCGAGTTAAAACTTTACGAATACTGAGGCCCCAGTTTTATCCTCAAAGGCAACGTTTTTTAAAGAGAGAAAAAGTGGATGGGATGATAAATGTCTGCTGATAAGATGAATTTCAAAACTTTTATGTAGTAAAAAATTAGAGATAAAATAAAGCAAAAAGTGTGTGCGTGTTCAATTTGTGACATATCGGGGTTCTATTTATTCAATTTCCAAATTCATTGTTAAAAAAAAAATTCTTTTGTAACTTCAAAAAAGTCTGAAGTCGTCCAAGTTCTTTCAATTTCCAAAATATTGAACATTTTTCAACATTTTTACGTTTGATTACGCATCCTAAAATCTTCCTCCATGAACCGGAACTGAATTTTCCACAATTGCATTCCATTTTCTAATTTTGCACAGTTCTCCAGCAAACCTTAATATCATGTTTAATTATTTCTCTGAATCAAATCTCATTCCCGTCAAAGGAATGTCTCTCCATCTACATCGTTTCTCTTTCATTAAAAGTCCCGCGAAAGCCGCTCGACAGAATCTTGATAAAAAAAAGGGTCACTCCAATATTTCTTGCTGTCCCTTCACCATGGCAACTCACTTCCCCAAGATTCTGGACTTAATTAGTCAGATGGGGTGGGCGCACTGACTCGAATTATGCTCCCCGGAACTCAGTAATTAGGGAAGTCCCCGACGTGTACTCAGGGGTCGAACATCATTGATCATCCCCGAACAACTTGCCACGCATTCCGAATCAATGTTTATATCCGATGACTCTTCGCATTTTCATGATTGTTCAATTATCTCAATAACAGATTCTTCTCAGGTCCCCAGAGTTTATTTCTGCCATATAGTTTCTAAGACTGATCTTCCGCCTGGACACACTTCCATGTTCAAATGTTGACAGTTCGCTTTTCACTCTAAAAATATTTGCGGGAACATAAAATTGTATATCCACAATGTTTCGTTCTGGACCATTCTGTTCTTGAACAATATTGATTTGGACCGTTTTGAATGTTCGCGCGCATTCAACAGCTGATGCATGTTTTATAACTGATGAAAAAACAGTAATTTGTTTTGAATAGTCCCATGACTATTTCAGCTTACGGCGAGATTGTAACCTAGAACGTAGTAGCTGGGATGAACGCACGCAATAATAGCCACTTCTTAACCATAAAGTTATTGATACAGTCCTGTGTATTCTAGAATCCGCTGAAGGGCGAATGACTCGTGCGCGTTTTCCCAGTGAAATCGGATGTGTGCACTTGACTAGTAACCAATCAATTGCTGGTACGGATAGCTGGGTGTGTACGCGACCTCTAATCTCATCATTTTTTTTCCTCAAGGTACATTTCCTCAAGGGAAATTTGTAAAATATTATTCCACATTTTTGAAATCTCAAATTTTTTGGACTTTTGCAATTTTCTCAACATATTACCCTTCCTAGCTTTTCCAAATTTGATCAATTTCGAAATTCATTATTCATTTCTAACGGCAACATGAGAAGTTTGTGTGGATTTAAAATAAAAATCATGGGTTCGAGTTACGGGCGAATCAGTCACGTGGAAAGTTGGGTGTGTATTCAACAATTCACTTTTATTTATTTCCATAAAGTGACGCATTGATAAACTCAGCCATGGCCCTGCACTTCGTCTGTTTATTATTAATCTAGAATCATGCGCGTTTGTGATGTCACTGCTGATCCGACCGTGGGATTGTTTTTCATAGTGTTGGACGCCTAATTGCCCTCAAATTTCTCACTTCCCGACGGGTGGAATGAATATTAGCCCCCACCCCCCCCCCCCAATTCCAAATTGACTCTCAATTAAAACAACCTGTGTGTGTATATTTTTTTTAAATTAAAATCGTGACTTATGTGATGTTTCTTAAAATTTTCAAAATTGTAAAAAACTTTTCAAAACTTTCCAGAGTTCTTCGAACCATTGCGATTGAAATTGTTGAGTGTTGGCAATTTCTGACATATTTGAAATATCATAAAATTTTGACGTTCTGTACGTCAGCGATAGCCCTGCGTGTCCTAATTTCTTATTAAAAACGGCCGATTACGCGTATTCATGATGTCACTGTTTATCGCTGCGTGGGATCGCTCCCTATAAAATTGAGTGGAAACTGCATCATTTCAGATAGATTTGATGTCATTCATAAGCCAGTCACCGACTCGCTCCACTGGATAATTGTCATCTGTCCGGATAAACACGTTATTACCTCAATTTATCCTGCATTACAATTTTTACCTCACGTTTCACAGGAATTTACGGGGACCTTGTGCACATAATAGTCAAAACTGAAGGATGTTACCAGGGACTAATGAGATGCAAAAAATTAAACTCTTCTATGCATGTCTATGGACGTCTGAATCGCACGGTCTTGAACTACTTCGATTCACGTACACGTTTCAGTACAATGCTTTTTCAGCACGACTACTAGTACTAGATACGTGTTTTTAATTGAATGAATCATACAGTATGCTAAAAATTACTATTTTATTTTGCAAATTTGCAAAAAATCACTCGCTTTTGCATTCAAACTTCACACTAAAAATGCGTGGTCCATTATTGAATTCAGTGAAGCTATTGTGACATTTTGTTGTGTGTATATGTGTATGTGAGTCTGTGTGTGACTGTGTGTGTTTCCTTTGTACCTTTTTCCTCATGTTTGACGCTTGTCTCCTTCAGTGTTGTGAAGTTTAGCAGTTCATCATGCATGGTATTCATAGAAGGAGTCAGGACACTCCTCCACTGACCCTGCATGTTCTGGCGACGACTTCAGGATGACACTTCAGCACTCTCCCTTCACAATACCTGTGTAGTATCCTCCGTTCATGGTCCCACCTCCGGTCCGAATCGCATATTGCTGGATTGGAGGCATTGGTGATGTCCAATGTAGCAATGATACAGTGATGCTCCGTACTTCCTTTGAATCTCTTTCCTTTAATAGCCTTGCAAGTTCTCGCTACTGGGTTTACGTCGAAATTGTCTGAAACCATATTGGTTGTCGGCCAATAGGAGCTTAGTAACTGCCTTCATTCTTTGATCTATAATGCGCTCCAGGAGGCTGGTCGTGCCCAGCGTACACAGCGGGTGATATGATCATAGCTGATCCGGTGGCTTTTTTCCTTGGGGAGAAGCACCAGCCTCTGCTGCTTATATATGGTGGAGAAGCCCCCCTGGAGGTATGGTGAATATGTGTGTGTGTGTGGGTGTGTGTGTGTGAGGATTCGTTCAACGAACAATTTCTCAATTTGGTTGGTCTAGCGAGAATCTGCTCAGCAGTTTTTTTAGTTGTTTTCATAAAAAATCTATTTCGTAATTTTTTGTCCCTTTTCTGTCTATACAAATTTTCCATACCTTGCAATTTATCTTTCCACAAGTTTTCTACGTTTGCAGTTGGATCTCAACGTTATTATCACCGGATGCAGACGAAAGTGTGACAATTTGAAGGTGTTTTGTCTGCCTTACATCTTCACGTAAATACGTCGATCTGTTGGGTGTGTCATACGTGGAAAGCTAGAGTGACTTCTCGCGTGACCTTGTCACACCGGCAAGCCTCAAAGAAACATGCTAAAGGTTGCGGGGGGCGGGGACATGAAAATATATATATATGGGAAACTTTTGTATTACCTGGACAGTGCATCACCTAAGCTCGTGACGAGTTACGGTGATTTTATTCCGCAGTATTGGGAGGATCATGAAGATACTCGTAAGTTTGGATTCGTTTTGTTCATCGTGAAACAATTTGGGGCGTTTTCCATTATTCGATAGTAAACTTTCAATTTTAAGTATTTTTGTATTGTAATTACCACTATTTTCGAAATTGGGATTCTATTTGAATCTTTTTATCAATTGAAAAAAAAAATATTTCTTTGAAAATTTTTTCCAATTTGTCAATTTAAAAAAAAAAATTGTAATTTTGAAAGGCAGACTAGTCATATTCTCATGAAGTTCCTTGAATTTTTTTAACAAAATATCTCGAGAACAGACAGGAATATCCTAAAAAAGTTTAAACAAATTTTGGTCCTTGGGTAAAAATGCACAGTATATGTATAATAATTTTTTTTCTAACGTTCATAATTCGAGAACTATTGTGGGACTTATGGACACATTTAGAAAATGAAAGGTATTGATTCAGGTTACTGTAAAAAATTATGGAATGTTTTTCATACGAGAACAGAACCTTCGTAATTTTATGGGTCTTTATAATTTATTCTTTTGTACAATGCTAATAAGTTGTGAAATCTGTGGGAAATAGCTAGAGATATTTCCCTCGAAACTGCAGGAAGATGTTTTCTTAGGCAACGAAAATTGAGAAAAAAGACGGGAATTGGGGAAAGATTTTGGAAGAAAATTAAAATGTTTTTTGTTGTTTGGAATTTAATCAGTGGAACTTGGAAAAATCCCAACTGTCTTTATTTTTCTTTGAATTTCGGAAACCTGAACAAATTTGAGAAAAACAAGAGTACAAGTCTCCGTCTATGTCCACGTAAGAGAACGTTTTTCGAAGATGTGTTGAGAAATTTCGAAAAAGATTTCCGAAAATCTATTTCATTCCGCATGTCTAATGTGTTGCAACAATGAAGAATATTTTGTTTTGCATTGCACGACTTTTACCAGTTCAAATAGGCGCAATGTGACGTTTGTGATTTCAATGAGCCGATTCCGCCCCTTGTTGACACTATCTCGAGCGCTCCACAAACACCTTCAATTACTCCGCGTGTATTTGTTCCTTGCACATTACCAAACACTGCTCATAACACCGTCTGTAATTACATTCCAGATAGCATTGATTATCGGGGTCGTAGGAGTATGCCAGGGTGCGATAGACACCCCTGACATATCGAAACTATCACTCGAGGGAGGAGTTAAGCGTTTAGATGAATCGAAAGATTTGGAGACATCGGCGAGCGATAGAAGTAAGTACATTCTCATAATGGGCGACGGAACCCATCGGAAGATTGCATTTCTCGATCTTTCGGGATCGCATCCAAGGAGAGAAAAGGGTTGGTCGGGTGGATCTTCCTTTGAGAAACATCTGGACCTTTTTAATTCATCTTACATAATTTATAAAATGTCAAAAGTTGTTATAATTCAAATGATCTCAAGAAATTTATCACACGCCTTTCTCAGAGTATCACTCCATCGTGTGTAGATCTCCTCGCACATTTTTTTTTTATCTATCAATCGAGTCGTTGAGATGAATCACAAGATGTGGGGATGGGTGATGCAGAAAAGTGGATCAATTCCCGCAAAGGGTCGTCTAATCTTTCCAGCGAATAACTTAAGCAAGGCAATGAAAAACCTGGAGCAATATGCAGTCAACGAAATCTCATCTTGCGCATTTTCATTTTGTCTCTTGTAAGCCACGGGCGAATTAGCATACGATCACTGTCGCGAGTTTTTGTTTGCATTTGTTTCAAGAGAAATGCTGGGAAAAGTTTAACACGCTTTGAAAATTTTCTGGGTAATTCTCGGGAATTGGCTATTTTTGAGACGATTTCTAGGGCCTGGCATGGTGTGAAATCTTTGGCGATGTTTGGAAGATACTTGGAGTGGCAAACGACGAAAAAAAAATCTCGCTTGTTTTGAATTTTAGATGGAACAAGAAATGAAATTTTATGTTTGTTTTTTTTTTAATCTCATTTCATTTAACAATTTCGATCAAAAAATTCAAAGATTTCCAAAACATCCAAATATTTCAAGAAATCAAGAAAAGTTGGGAAATTTAGTAAATTTTGAAATTTTGAGAATCCGAAATTTTCAAAAAAATCGGATTTTTTGAAGATTTGACGACCACTGGAATTCTGCAATCCTAAAATAATTTGAGGACTAGCAGCAAATTTCTTAAGCGATTCCCAAGAATAGTGTTTCTGTAGAGATTTGTGAGTGTGAGGTGGCGTGAGAGCGCTTGTGACATACTTGACGTTGAAAAGCCGCTCAAGAGCATACGTTGAATAACAATTGCAAATCTGCTTTAATAATTGAGTCTCATTATGCTATTAGCCACACCATTTGAATGGACGAAACCAGTATTTTATTTTTCTCGCAACATTTAGCCCGAAAATGTAACTCGTTAAACTATTTTCAAATGTACAGACACCGAAAAACATGAACGAACTGTCAAAACAAACGGAAAGTGAAACTACATTCCCGTTATCCCACTCCTCGAGCACTCTGCCCTACATTACTGTTTACTTGATGACTAATAAACAACGGTAGATGAATCTTTACGTCATTTCCGATTTTCTATGATGTTACTCCATCCTGTTAGTTTTTTTCTGATTCTTATAATTTTTCGATTACCTGAAATTTTTGAAATTATTAAAACCCTCAAAATTTGGAGAACTTTTTCCACCGATCATGATAGTTTCAAAACATTGACAACTTCGAAATCTTCAATCGTTTCTACGTTCTCCATACCTCAGCCACTGCCCCACATCTTCCTTACGAGATGACTAATGACCACAGCTGGGTGAATTCTGACGTCATTTCCGTTCTTTATAATGCAGTGGATAAGTACGTGTATGTCAGTCAATGTCGTTCTCATCATGCCCTGTGATTAGATTGGCTTAATAATACGATTGTGATACTTATATTGTTCGAAAGAACTCCTCATTACGGGCTTGATAATCGATGCAGGTTTTTCGTACAGCCTTCACTTATGGGGGCATTCATATAATGCATTCCCAGGTATTCTTTGATGTCCGTGAATAATATATTATCAACATTGAGTCAGGTGATAGGATTGGTACATGTTAGAAATGGCTAGTCTGAAAGGACGAAGAGGACAAGGGTGAACTGATGTCAAACATCCAATTTCCAAACCAATGAATCAATTCTCTGATCAATCAATGAATCAATCAATGAATCAATCAATGAATCAATCAATCAATTAATCAATCGATCAATCAATCGCTCAATCAATCGCTCAATCAATCGATCAATCAATCAATCGATCAATCCATCGATCATTCAATCGATCAATCAATCGATCAACCAATCAATCAGCCAATGATATTTTTGATTGAGTGATAAATCGATCAATATTCTAATAATCAAGTATCAATCCATACTGATCAATCCATTAATCAATCAATCATTTTTCAGCATTCCTTCTTGGAAGTGGTTACGGCAATGGATACGGCAATGCTTACGGCGGAAGTTATGGATATGGAAATTATCCGAGCGCTTACAACTATAACCGTGGCTACGGGCCAAATTCCGTCTACCGAGGATATTCCTCCGGCATAAACGGAATTCTGGGGTAAATTACATAACTGTCGCAACTTCTCTCATATCTCCTGTTAATGAGTCATATGTGATGTATTGCAATCCTTGAAAGATGAATTATCTGGTTTTGCGTTTTTTGCAGATATGGATCCTCGGGCCTCGGTTATGGATCTGGATATGGTTATGGTAATGGACTCTCGTCATATGGCGGCTATGGGGGCTACGGAGGTTATGGAGGCTACGGAGGTTATGGGGGGTATGGGAATGGCTATGGATCGGGGTATGATGGATACGATGGACTTCTAGGTGGAAGAGGGTACAATCGGTGGAGCAGTTTAGATGGCTATGGTGGATACTCCGGCATCGGCGGTTATGGGGGCTATAGTGGTTACAGCGGCTATGGCGGATATGGTACATATCCGTACACGAGCCGAGGCAGTGGATTCTATGGCGGCCTCCCGTCTGGCTACAGAGGTTACTCATAAAATACACTAAATAATTTTTGAGGTGGATACGTCTTAGCTTCTAGGAGTGATTTCGAAGGACATCAGCACCTCATGACGCAATCCATGGACATATATCGACTGTCGATAATTATCGATCGTCGTTAACTTATAGTTTTTTTTTCGTAGTGTGAGGAGTAAATCTTCTAAATTTTACAGTAAATTGTATGGGACTGTTAAATATTTTACATAATGCTGGATGATTCTGGACATTCAGCAGATCTAGGAATTTCCAAAGATTTGCATATAATGCCCAAAGGTCTGAAAGAGCCGCAGCATTTTTACAGGATGTAATGAAAGTCCAGAATTCTCCTGACCAGTTAATCACAAATGGCAAAAATATAGGAAAATTGGGGGAAATCTCAGAAAGATATTCGCTGGAATTTTGCATTTTGAAGAGTGCAGGCGTATCCACGTTAAAATGTGTCCCAACCCCACCAAGTACAGTCAAATCAAATACAGCCTTTTTTTTATTCATATTTTTTATTTAAAGTACTCCAAGTACTCATTCAACTTCTACACAACTAAACAACTGTTTTCAATACTTTTTACAAATACATTGTTATTAAAACCTCTGCAGTATTTTTTTTCTACCATGCAAGGAGATTATGAACATGTTATAATACAGAGCACAGTAAAATTAAAGTTAATATATACAATTGTATAATTTAATTGTGACCGCACTGGCAACTACTCACGATGTAATTTCAATCTCATAGCAACGAATTATGGTAACTAATAGCTAAGTAAGTGGAATGTGGGGGGAATGGTACGATTATGCAGATATACTTTAAGAGTCCAATCGTCAGTCAGTGTTAGCTCTAAATCTAGGATTGAAGATGTGATGGATCTACGTTGCATAGTTACGGCTAATCTACGGCACATCCACTTCATGCTGTGATCATTTTTTCCAGTGAATCCAATCAGAGATGACAATTTTTTTCAACGAGATTTCTCATAACATGTTCCTGCTGGATTTTGACAGGAACTTAGAAGTAGTTTTTTCCGCACCAATTATTTCTAAACAGGGCAATTCCTCAAAAATAGATCTAAATTTCCACCACACCCTTTAATGAATCCTCTAAATCACTGGAATGCGCATGTTGAGATGTGAATTGTAACAGTGGAAAGGGGTTGCCCGTAGGGAATATGGAAACTTGAGATAATGGTCGGACTGACGGAGCAGTTGCGACGACTGAAGTGCCCTCATTGATTACTGTCGACTAGCCAGCAGTCGAGATTTAATCCAATTCACTCAGAGCCGTGCATGCAGAGTTTCCGCTTCTTTGTCTCTTCGCAAGGGTGAATTGTAGAACCAGTGAGATTGTCTGTTTAATGGGGCACATCAATCGGTGCTCTTCCTTCGTTTAAGTTTCCGTCTGTGTGATCGAACACTCTTGGCACTTGGAACGCTCAAGTAACCGAGATTCGCTTCGCTGAGAACACGTTTAATAGCTTTGATGTTGCTGAGTTGACCAAGATCGAAGTATTTTCCGCCAATAATGGGGTTCTGTTGGTTGTCACAAACGTTGCAAGGATAGGGAACGGGTGTTGCAGATGGAAACATTGATCGTGTCATGCCTTCACTATCGGGATTATCACCCGGGCAGTATGGAACGAAGATTACGGGGATGAAAGCGAGCTGTCCGTACACAGCATTTTCATTGATTTTTGGGGATATTATGGGGCTTTCAGTGGTTGTGACCGGAGGGCTAGTCGTGTTCTTGGATTCTACGATATAGCAGGGACACATTTCCGGGTTCGGACCTACCGGAAGGGAGATCGGTTTGATTTTGATGGGACCCGGGGGGTGCACACCTATCGCTGTAAGCTCTGGATTTGGAGATGAAATTATCTGATTCGCTTGCTCGCGCGAAGACTGTCGCGGGTTTTCTGGGGGAGTATGGAATCCATTCAATTGGTCAAGTTCCTGGGGAACGATGGGGGATTGGTCCTCTGGTAGAATTAACTTTCTGTAACTTTCGTCATACTTGGATATTTGATAATCTTGGTCGAAATCTGATTGCTCCGGTGAGTTCAAGGGTATTGTGGAATGGATCTTCTGATTGGGTGGAGGCGGCTCTACAGCTTGATTGATTATGTTCCTCTCTTCCTCGGAGTAATCCTCACTCATCATGTTAGGAATCATTGCGCGTTGAAATGTGTTGTACTCAGAATGTCGATGGTTTGAATAATCGATGTTGTTCGGTTCGGGCATTTTCGTTAAGGAGAATGGAGCGGGCTCAAGAGGAAGCGCTTCCATTCGTTCCACGTATGGGTTTATTCTTTCGTAATTAGTCAGTTGTTCGTACATACTTGGATTCTCATATTCAGGTACATATTGGTCTCCGGGGAATCCTAGTCTAGGTCCACCATGCTCAGGATAGTGGGGATCACCAGGCCATGGTCCACTAGGGCCGGGGGAACCCGTTGGCCATGGGCCGTTTGGTCCAGCAGGTCCACTACCTCCTATTCCACCATCCGGGCCTATTCCGCCGACTCCACCAATTAGTCCGGTCCCACCAACAGGCCCACCGGGCCCACCTGGGCCAGCTGGACCGCCAGGTCCACCTGGACCCGCAGGTCCGCCTGGACCCGCAGGTCCGCCTGGACCCCCAGGTCCGCCTGGACCCCCAGGTCCGCCTGGACCCCCTCCACCACCTGGAGCCAACGGGTATCCAGGATAATTTGGGTTATCAGGGTCAGGGTAACCAGGGTATGAAGCTGGTGGTCGTAAAGTACTAGACGGTTGTGGCAATCCACCACTAGGATAATTAGAGCCCGAGGAACCAGGGTAACCAGGTGATGGTCGAGTTGGTGGAGGCTGTGTAGCAGGTGGTCGTGACGGACTAGTTTGTTGTGGATATCCACCTGGATAATTCATTCCAGAAGAGCCGGGAAAACCAGATGGTGGTTGAGTTGGATGGGGTCGTGAAGTTGGTGGTCGTGAGGTACTGGGTTGTTGTGGATATCCAGCTCCTGGATAACTAGGAACAGACGAACCTGGGTAGTTACTTGGCGGACGGGTTGGTGAGCTAGGATGACCGGGGTTTGATCCGGATTGACACGGCGTTGAATGACAGATTGGTGGGTTGGTAGCACTTGAAGGTGGTAGTGGTCTTCCCGGTTTCGATGCAGTTCCTGGTTGATGGGGAGGTCTTGTGGGAATAGGTTTGTCCGGTTTTGGAGGAAGATAGCCAGGGCCAGCCGTTGGTTTTCCTGGCTTGGATGGCTTTTCGGTGCTGCTATGATTTGGATGATCTGGTCGGGATGGAATGCCTGTGCCTGGGTGACTGGGATATCCGGGATACGAGGGAGCACCGGGTTGTGGATATTCCGGTTGTGAGGGAGGGATCGGTGCCGGTTGACTTGGATAGCCGGATCCAGGTGGGCCACTTGATTGTGGATATCCAGGTTGTGATATGGGCGGAGGTCGTGGTTTATGACTTGGTCCTGGCTTTGATGGAGGACCTGGGCGAGATGGTGAACTTACTCCCGGTTGAGACCCTGGCCGAGATGGGCTTGACCCTGGCTGAGCCGGATATCCAGACTGTGGTGGAATACTACCATGGGGTGGAGTATTTGTTCCGGAATGACTGGGATAACCAGGTTGGGTAGGCGGTCCAGGCCGTGATGGAGCATTCGACTCTGGATAACTTGGATACCCTGGTTGTAACGGAGGACTGGGTTGAGATGGAGGATATGGTCCCATTTGGTTAGGATGTGTAGGCCGATTGGAAGAACCTGCCGGAGTTCCAGGTTTTGAAGGCACACCAGATCCTGGTTGAGGTCCATAACTGGGTTTTGATGGAATTCCAGGTCTTGATGGACCGTTTCCACCAGGTTGACTGGGATAGCTCGTGCCTGGTGGACCTTGTGATGGAGGTCGTGATGGGACAGCTGCTGGTTGATTTGGATGCGTAGGATAGCTGGGTTGACTAGGATATCCTGGGTGCGATGGAGAGCCACCTGGAGTAGAGGCACCTGTAGCAGGTGGACTAGGATGTGCAGGTTGGGAAGGAGTCCCAGGCCGTGCTGGAATATTAGATCCTGGATGACTGGGATATCCTAATTGTGGTGGGATATGCGTCCCCGGTTGATTAGGATATGTAGACTGAGGTGGTAGACCCGCCGGTGTCGAAGGTATACCTGATCCTGCTTGAGGTCCATAGCTGGGTTTGGATGGAGTTCCTGGCCTCAATGGAACGTTCGGTGCTGGTGGATTTGGATAATTCGGAGGTGTTTGAGAATCAGGTCTTGGTGGAGGAATTGACCCTGGTGGAATGGGATGACTTGGATATCCTGGTTGTGATGGACCCCCATGTGCGGGCATGCTTGTTCCAGTTGAGCTGGGATAGCCAGCTTGGGGCCGACTGCCAGGTCGTATTGGTACACTGCTTTCAGAATGTCCCGGATATCCTGAGTGCGATGGACCACTAGGATAAGTGGGAGTTCCTGTTTGACCCGGATATGTAGGCTTGACTGGTGAAGTTGGAGGGCCCATAGGGTTTGAAGTCATAGTGGATCCTGGTTTAGGACCATAACTAGGTCTCGATGGAGGCCTTGTGCCCACGGGAACACCTGCTCCTGTTTGGCTTGGGTAACTTGGTTGAACTGGACCTCCAGGCCTCGATGCGCCAGGTGTCCCTGATTGACTCGGATAACCTGGTTGATTTGGGTAATTTGGTTGGCTGGGATATAATGGTTTACTTGAATTACCTGGCTGGCTTGGATAACTTGGTTGATTCGGAGAACTTGGGTTAACTTGGGTCCCAGGTCTGGATGGTCCGCTTGCCTCTGGTTGACTCGGGTAACCTGGTTGAACTCCAGTTCCAGGCCTGGATGGAGTACTTGGATTTTGTGGGCGTGATGGGCCACCAGGACGCGATGGAGTTCCAGGATATGCGGGTTGAGTAGGTGGAATTTCTGGACCTAAAGGTTTAGAAGTCACTCCCGGTTCAGTTGGACGTCCATAGCTGGGTTTTGATGGAACTCCTGGTGTCATAGGTTGAGAAGGGACGGTCTGTGATGGGTGGCTGGGTCTAGATGGCACTTGCGGCCCAAGTTGGTTTGGATACATTGGTTGAGAGGTACCTGGCCGTGGAGGTTTATTCGCCCCTGGCTGCCCATAGCTAGGCATTGATGGTACGCCTGATTGTCCAGGATAACTAGGTGGTCCACTTGGCTTTGGACGACCACTCATTCCCGGCTGACTGGGGAAACCTGTTTGTGGAGGAACAGGCTTTCCTGGTACTCCCACTCCAGGTTTCGGGATTTCTGGTTTAGACCCGGGCCCAGGTCCATAGCTCGGTTGCTGATGTGTGCCTCCACTGCCGGGTTGAGGCGGAGCTGGTCTTGATGGCGGCTGTCCTTGAGGGAGGCTAGGATAGTTCGGTTGGGATGGTGTGCCTGTTCCAGATGGAGGTAGACCATCCGGTTGGCCTGGAAAGCTTGATGGTCCACTTATTGGTCCAGCCGGCTGTGAAGAGCCGGGTATGCCCGGATAGCTTCCTCCAGGTATTCCAGCGCCCGGTTGATTAGGATAACTAGGTGGAGCACCTGGTCTTTGTGATATACCCGTTCCAGGGTGGCCTGGATAACTTGGTTGGAGTGGAGGTCCTGGCCTTTGCGATGATCCGGTTCCTGTAGGCCCTGGAACTCCAGCACCAGGCCCAGTAGGATAACTTGGCTGAGATGGTGTACCTGGTAACTGAGGTTGACCCGGGTAACTTGATTGTGGTGGTAGTCCAGGTCCTTGGGATGGTTGTGCCCCAGTTTGACCTGGATAATGAGACTGTGGTGGTGAGCCAGGTCCTTGAGAGGGTTTCATTCCAGTTTGACCAGGATAGCTGGGTTGAGAAGGATTCTGAGGCCGTGACGGAGTGTTCACCCCCGGATAACTTTGTCCACCATTAGAGCTGCCTGCAGGGGGATCTGAAAATTATGAAAATTGATGAAAATTATTCAATTAGCGCTTTTCACCATTTGCCTTACATTGGGGCCTTGATGGGCTAGTTCCTCCAGGACGTGCGTTGCCTTCATATCGGCTACAAGTCTGCGGAAAATGTAAATCCCTCCATGCAGTTATGACTCCATGATGGTCATGATGCTCGTGGTCTTCTTGATGGTCATTATGGTCATGGGAATTATGGTGTTCATGTTCATGTAGGAAAATCTCGATATCTTCTTTGGGTCGAACAACCCGGTAACCCCAACCGTCGCTGATATAGAAGACTGCAACCATTTTTCCAAATGGGTCCACATATCCGTAACATCCATATGTCACACCATCCGGGCCCAATGTTTCATGATGAAACTGCTGGCCATCGGGAGTCACGTCATAGCCATAGTTATACGAGTCTACAAATGAAAGAGAAAAAAAATGGAACTGGAAAAACCTCGAAAGCAAGGATGAAACAACAGGTAAAAATAAAACCCGTCAGAAGCTTTCCATAATACATCCTGGCTTTGGCTGTACCCTCTCGAATGCTAAGCGGTATGATCAATCATCAATTTCCGGTCAATGATAGTGAAACAAAATACGCTAAAGAGGTTTGGACAAAAAGTTTAATGAAAAATTAAATGGTTCCCCATGAGGAGCTTTTTGAAATCCACTCAATCGATGCCATCTAGGCTAAGTATCCAATTTGACGTAATGAACAACCATTCTATGTATGGGAAGGCGGGGCACAATGGCATGTTTTGTAATACTTTAATCTTTTCTTTTGTGCAGAAATTGATTGGAAGTGATTGTCAGTTAGAGAAAATCACATCTCATTATACTCATTCTGGTCCACAAAACTGAATAATTTCGAAGATGTCTACTGACTATACACACATACACACACACATCTGAGCAGCTCTAAACAGTGCAAACATTCCGGAATACCTCCATAGCAAAATGATAAATACATGAATAAGTGAACCATACTAACTCGTTTCGAAGTCCTGATTCAAGTACTGACTCTTCTGATCATCCCTGATACTGAGAATTAGCTCCTTCCCCTCTCTGCTCCTCTGACCTCTCGCCACATGTAGAAAAAACGCCCCAATCACCTATTGGCAAAGAACAATAAATTAGCATGTATCCGCCCTACGATTGAGCATTAAGATTGGGTCATTGTTCTACGTGTGGCTTATTTGAGTACCATCAACTCTGACAGTGCTTATCCCTTTTTTCTCGACCCGGGGAATCCGTGTCAAATGTAATGCCTCAGGCATTGTAGAAATATTAGGGATTTAGACAATTCATACAGTGCAACAATTCAGACAAACGAGATGTGCCTGATACCCTTGACGGCCAGCATCATTAACTTCCCGATATAACTGCGCGTGTGTATAGATGTGTATATGTGCAATAAGCGCTTGGCGGTTCGCGCCGCTCACAGAGAAGAAGGAGCGTAACCCGCGCAGGTTCAACCAATCGCATGCCCTAAATTATGAGATTTATGAAAAAAAGTCATTAGACATTACGTATGTATTTTTGTGCCAGGAATAATATTGGTTACACACTTTTTCTTCCATCTCTAACCGTTATCGCGGTAGATCCTTCTGAACAATTGAAATTGTTAATAATAATTGAAGGAACTGTTTTTCCAAGACACTCCTTTTCAGTCTGGAGACCAGCTAGAGGTCTTAAAAAAAATCGATAGGATCCGTGGCGAGAAACCGCCAGGCTAAAAATCGCCGACGACCACACACACACACACACACACACAATGGCAATTTGTCCGAAGCAAAAATTCAAGAGTTTGCAACATCAACCCTGACATAGCACTTATCCTCTCTTTCCTCGACGCAGGGCATCCGTGTCGAATGTAATGCCGCGCAACACATGAGATCTATCCAATGAGATTGACCACACTTGCCATTTGATCGTATCCCCCATGCGACGCATAAATCCTCTTAATCCGCGTGTTGTCATTATCCTATACGCAATATGAACGAAAAAGGTGGCAAATGTCATCGTGACACAGTTGAACGGCAAATGTAACCTTCTCATCGTTAGGCCGCAGACCACATTGACTTGGTATGCGAATATACATCTTTTGAAAATTATGGGAAAATTTTTCATGTCCTCAATATTTGTTGCTTCATTTTCGTCGTCTTTATAATCATTTAATTTCATCATATTGCCGTGCTGGACGCTTGAAGTTATACACTCTAGTATTGTTGCACGAATTTGAGAAATTTTGAAAACTGAGAAAAATCGGACTCTAAGAAATTCCAAAGATTGTTCGAATTTTGAATTTCAATAATTCCAAGGAATTCAACATTATCCACAGTCAAAAATGTGGAATAAATCGCAAATGATCCAACAATTACTTCAGCATCTCACTTTACCGATTCCCACTTCAGCAACCCCTGGCAGTCAGTTGAGCGCGTATCTGCTACTTTATTTAGCCATGGCTTTATCATTAAGTCGCGAAGGGAGAAAGCAATTGAAATGAAATTCAAAGAGAAATTACCGCTGAGAAGAGCGAATTGTACGGAAAAACTGATGCGAAAATTTAGAAACTCATTAAGTGTGAGAGAAATAATATTTGGACGCATTTGAAAGGAATTGCTGTTAGTATTAAATATTGATCGGTATGGACATTAGGGGGAGTGTTCTCATTCACAGGTAAAATGAATATTAAAATGCAGTCGTATTTCGCGTTAATACATACTTCATTCTTCATTCAGATGATGTTTCTAGGATTATTTGGATAATAGCCAATTTGGTAAGCACACGCACACACAGATATATATATCGGCAGGAAGGTTCTGTGCAGAGTACATGAGAGAAGGATGCAGGAGAGAAAAAATACACGTATAAACATCGATTAACAATTTTTTGGGCATAATTTTGGTATGTAAATCACTACCAGAAACGACAAAATTGAAAGAAATTTTTGAAAGGTAAAAATTCAAAAGAGTATCTCCGTTGTTTCACTTTTCTTGTATGCAAATTCATTCTTCACCAGCATCCATCCCTAGCATTACGAAATTTCTGCAGTTGCGTGCAGGTACGTGTAATGAGACAATTTTGGGTCAGAGTGGTAATGAATAAACTTCACGCGAATGCTCGAGACAGCGTGAAGCCACTAGCGTCCGCCGGAAGGGACTTATTTCGCTGCATCTCTCCAAGGCTAAAGCCAATTAGGATTGATTGCTTCATCAAGATCCGAATTTGGAGCAAGACCCCTAACTTGGTTTACAATTCTGAAACTGTTCAAATAACTCTGTTAAATTTTTTTTTATGATCATTATCATTATCATTATTCGCGTTTGAACAATTCTCTCCGGGCGCTCGATTTTTGGCGCGCAAGCATTGCCAACTGTTTTTGTGTATTCGGTAGCTCAAGAGTACTTGAATTTACGAGCAGTGTCAACTCGGCGAAAAGGTTGTTTATACCTCATGTTGCCCATATGCTCCATGTAGCATGTATGCCATAACTCGGGAAATAGCGCCCAAAAGGGACTCAGGAACGATGTACTCGACCTAACAAGTAATCAGCGGAGTAATTAATTGGTGGTATGAATTGCAATTAATATTAACAGAGCGGGCGGACAAAAGTCACCTAAACAATTTATTGTACAAACAGCAAAATTATTCAACAAGTCCAACCATCAGGAAAGAGAGAATTAGAAAATCGGATAATAGAATAGAATAAATGGAATGATTTGAAAAGAAATTTCTCATTTTATGTACTTCACAAGGCTTGGATTAAGATTGTGAAGCTCAGAATAGATTGTCCATCCGCTTCGGTGTGTCGAGTGACACTTGTACTTTCTTCGGAGGTCGCACCTATTTTTTTATTGCCTCTTAAAGAGGTCATTAACTTATCATCATTGACAAATTGGCCACCACACCCGGATACCCAGTGTTTTGTAATTGATTGGAATGTAAAGAGGAGAAATCCCGGGGTCATTTGATCTACTAAAATTATAGTGAAAAAATGCTAATGAGTCTAATAGCAGTTCGGAGGCGTTCAACCCACCTTTCTAAAATATTGGAAAAAGTTTCGCATTGCGCAATCTGCAAATTCGAAATTCTGGGTAAAAGCTGAAGGCTACGGGACTTCCGGGAGAAGTTTGGTGACTCTAAATTCTTATTTTTTCTTTAATTAAGTATTTTAGTTTATTTATTTTCTAACAAATTTTTTGATTTTCTTAAATTTTCAACACCGTAAGGATTTTAAAAAAAATTATCACTCATTGTCCCATACTTTAACTGCTGCCCCAAAAGTAAGAGAAACAATAAATTCATTAGCCACAAGTATTGCGTCACAATTATCCTTGGCATTTGCGGAAACGCCACTTAATATTTTGTCGTCGCAGCACCTTCCGTGATCTCACGAATCACCCACGCAAATGGAAAGTAACTTTTACAAAGTCATCCAAATAAATTCATAGCACACCGCTATACTAATAAAAAAAAGAAACCCATACAGCGCTATTCAATCATCATGTGCGTGGGCAAATTGCGCATCTTCATTATTACGAGAGCAAGAAAAAGAATTTCTCTTTGCATATCAATTGCCAGTCATAAATCATAACTTTATGGGTCAATTGTTTTGATATTGTGAGATGTGGAATTGCGCCCACATAAGGCGACAATTCGTTCATCATGCCAACTAATTTTATCGCATAATCGAGCATTCATTTGTGAAAAGGTTAATTCATGGAAGGTAATTGCATGTTACTGGGATGTGTGACACATATCAAGGATATACCTTGAGCCCTAGGAGCTTAACTCAAGTCTTGGGATGTGGTCAAGTTGAGACATTCCCATGTCTTCATTTAATTCGTTCAAAGTAAAAATAGTAAAAATTAGAAATGTTGGAGTATGCAAATTGAGACAAAAAATTCAACGACAGTTTCAGGTTCATTCAATTTATTCAAATGGTGTATCAATATTAGAAATTTTTCCCTCCAAACGTGGAACTTTGATGGAAAATCGGGCTATGAAACTCAGAGGCAAATCACTTTCTGGATTCAGAAGTTAATTAGAGTTGCTCGCAATGACCAGTAATGTGTGTATGATCACGAAGAATGTGGACATTGAAAAGTCTAGAAAATGGAATTTTTTTATTATAAATTTGAGTAATTCCCGATAGAAAATGGAGTCCAGGACTTTTTCATCAAGAGCGGTTCTGAATTTCTTTCATGTATCCATCAAAGACCCATGCGTAGAAATTTTCAAGGCGCGTAAAATTGTTATGACCCAAAATCACTTGAGATATTTAATTGTTGAACTATTTAATTATGGATAATCGAATTCTATGGCAGATTATCCAACGCTCTACATCACCGTTTCATAAACGCCCCGGCAATATGAAAAATAAATCACATGAATAACGCCCACCACTTTCTTTTCTTCCCATTAAATTCCTTGAAATCGCATTGGAAGATATCAAACATTCACCTGCGTATTGGATATGAGCACATTTTCACCAAGTCTGTGAGCAGTAACTTTATCATTTTTTTTCTTGACAGAGAGGTTAACGGGGATCGAGGCCGAGGGGGTTGACGGAAAGGTAATCGGTAGGTTGATGGGGAGGTTGATAAGGAGGCTGATGATCAAGTTGATGAGAACGTCGGTAAGGGGGTTGATAATCAAGTTGATGAGGAGGTTGATGAGGAGGTTGTTGAGAAGGTTGATGAGGAGGTTGATGAGGAGGTTGATGAGGAGGTTGATGAGGAGGTTGATGGGGAGGTTGATGGGGAGGTTGATGAGGAGGTTGATGAGGAGGTTGATGAGGCGGTTGATGGGAAGGTTGATAAGGAGGTTGACGATAAGTTAATGAGGTTCATAAGAAGGTGCATAGGGAGGTTGATGAGGAAGTTGAAAATCGTGCTTTAACACTTCCATTAGTCGTGATCGGAGACATGGAAAAGCTTAATTGCAGTGTTTCTGCTGTTTGTGTATGAGCCCCACGTATGAATAATCAATGCAAAAACTTATTAAGAATTACACGACTGATCTTAACCTTAAGTAGCCATATACCAGCAATTTCTTGGGGTAGACATTCACCTTGCGCATTGGCGCGTGATGAAACTGCAAAGGCCGATCAATTTATCACCTTTCCATTGTCAAAAAAGAACGGCAGTCTGTGATGTCTATACATATGTATTGATCGGATCGATATCGATCATCAATTATTCATTAAATCGTTTGAGAAGCACCTGCATTTCGATGCTACGCCCTTGATTATAATTCAGAGTTCGGCGATACCGTGTGATTAATTCACGAGACGATATCTCGCCCATTTTTCCGTTCAGGTTATCCCAATGACCACAAAAAAAAAATATTTTAAATGGGACAATTTTTCTTCAAGTTATATGGAGCGCGTAAGTCGAAGCTCGTTATTGACTCACATTTAATCTGGGGTACAGTCCATGCCCTTAATGTGGTCTTAAATTGACAGTCGGCATGAGTGCCGAAAAATGGCTCAAATTTTCTTATGAAATAAGTTTCTGGGAGGATCGTTTTAAGTTTTCAGGTCTTTAATTAAGTTTGTTTTATTTCTTTTTTCCTGACTGACTTGCCGGAGAATTTATCGATCTTGGGTATTGCGAAATTGGCCACTCGACATTGTGCCGACAATGGTATATGCCAGGCGCATCATCTTTTCAGTGAAAGTATGGTTGTATGTGGCCAAGTTAGGCTTGCGTAAACTGCATCCCATCGAGTGTGCATGTCCCCTGGGGCACATCAAGGTTCGGCTTTACTAACGCCACCCAGGTGTCGTATCACTGAGTTGAGAATACAAACCGTACACACCGGGCGACCCCAATTAAAAATGGATTAAGGAGGAAAATCGATAATTGGCAGGTTATTACTGAGATTCATCAGTTCCAAGAATATATAATGAAATTGGGGATCAAGGCTGGCGCGTGAGAGAAAGAAAGTTTTCGAAGGGAATCTTCGGTACTTTCTTGGGAGTACTGAGGTTTTTCAATTTCTCAAATTTTTAAAACTTCCCAAATGTTCAAAATTATTTAAAATTTTTGAATAGCTGAAAAATTCAGAACATAAAAAGAGGCCAACAATTTCCGTCCCTTCGGCAGTATCTCCTGAAAATGAGACTCCTGTTCATAGGGCACCGCAAATTTCAGTAGTTCTCTTCATTGACCAATTTCACCTGCTTACCACTGACGACTGTAAATAACATGAAAATCCAGGTCAACGAGCCGATAAAAAAACGGGCACGTGATGTGTTTTTTTCGCCCAGCGTCCATAAAAATCAGGAGAATAATGCGCGATGATTGGTGGAGAATAATTATGCGAAAGGGGACCATAAGCAAGTGATGTTCTTGATGCTATTCTCCTCGTTTCATTTTGCAATGACGTTACCTAACTAGTCCCTGGAAACCGGGATCTGAGTTTGTTATATTCATGTTACACATGTATGCTCCACAACTTTGGCTCTGCGAACGAGTGCATGTAGCCGGATGGTGAGATCTAGGTATTTCGAAAAAAGATGAGTCGAGGATATAAATGCGATGGAAGGGTTTAATAAAAAAAAAAATAATCGCTAACCTAAACTTCCTTTTCATCAAGCAAGAACGCAATTTCCATCCAGCTTTTTTTATAGCAGATAAAAGGGTGGTTCAGTAAAATCAGGATTTAATGTCTATGAAAATCAGGAGAATAGTGTGCGATGATTGGCGGAGAATAATTATGTGAAAGAGAAGAATAACGGAGAGGAGTTCTGGATGCAATTGCCTTTCTAACGCTGTATTTCGCAACTGCGTGGTTATCTCACTAATGAAATTGTCACGTTTGGGTGACGGGCGGAGGAGTCAACTCGACATTGGATAATTGCCAGAGTTGCGGGAATGGTAAATGGATGATTACTGAGAATTATATAAAACAATGTAATATAATGACATTAGCGAGTGAACAAGGAAATCCTGAGGACTATGCGAATCAGGAAAACGAGATTAAATGAGGGGACAGGTTGAATGGGGCAGCGTGAGAAGGGCGAAGTGTTCGATTGTGCTAATTGTCATAATTTTCCATAATATCCCATTCATCGATAAATTACTACTTTTTGAGATTTTTTGGCTTCAACTTTTTTTCATCTTTTGAAAGTGTCTCAATATTTCAATTTCTTCAACATTCTCATTTTTGACATTTTTGACTAATGTCAATTTTTCTATTTCAGACATTTTCGAAAATTTTTGACATGTTTTAAAAATTTGACAACTCAGCGAAATTTCTCAAAAGGCGTATGTCACAATCCCATCAACCATCACGGGGTCGAGCGAGTGCGAGCTGTCGCGCCCTTAGCACCAAGAGAAATGAGACACCAAGCGTCGAAACCAAGTCTCGCGTAACGTTAGCAACTGCCAACCGTAACAAATTAGCTGAGCTTTGCATTTAACTAGCCGTATCAACGGCGCAAACCGTTTGGAAGATTCGCGAAAAAAAATACCCAACAAAGTACCAGATCCTATCGGGGTAAACGAAGAAACAACGAAAATCCCAAGTTGAAAGATCGTTTCGGAAGATGCCAGGTTATAGGGACCGGTAGTTGTCAATCTTATTCTCGGATAGATTACTCGATATGTTTGAAATGACGAGTCAAGGAAAAATACGGTTGTTTGTCGGCTTAAAAAAAAAACGGGACTACGAAATTTTTCCTGAGAGCAAACGTTTTAATGAGCAGACCTCGCAAAATCCATCGCAATATCCTGGTGGCTCCTATGGCAAAGTATTTCGGTCACTACACAAAAACAAATCCATAACTCGTACCTCTTAATTTGGAGAATTAAGCAAACTGCAGTTTAAACAAATCCCGAATTTAATCGTGCATGGGTGTGTGTGTGGGGGGGTGGGTGGGTGGATGGATGGGTGGGTGGGTGTGGATATAAAAATTTTGAGCCCGATAGAATGATGTTTCCGCATAAAAAAAATTAGTATTAAACTATTAGAACTCCTTGAACAAGTCAGACAAAAAATTTATCTGAGTAATTAGACATATAAAAAACGGCGGTGTATGTGGCAAATTAATTTCAACATAAAGTGCAGAAACGCCCAATCACTCAGTTGGAGGTGCTCCAGACTTGTGAATACTGCAGAAGTTAATCAGTGAAGTAACGAATTACCGAGTTCAAAACCACGCTGAAGCGAGATATATCCTCAATTTTTTTATATACATGATTAAGATTAAGATACTGGGTGCAATTCGTACTTCAATGTAGAGGGCATTCTATGATATCCTTTGCAGGAAATTGGGGTAAATGAATGAATGCAGGAAAAGCGGGAAAAATGCTGAAGAATATTACCGGTGGTCTGACGCGTTATGGCGCGTGAAGAGAAATAGAAGTGGCAGATGTGACACAAGGGCGTAGGGGAAGTATCTGTTAATTTAATTTTTGTTGCTGTCGACCTCTTCATCAACTTCACCATCAACCTACCCGATGTCCTCGTTTACGTCACTGCTAACAGCCCTATCAAGCCCATCTCAACTCGCAACGTTGATGGGGATGTTCACCACCAGGTTGATAGGCAGGTTGAGGAGAGGTGACGCCTTTTTGTGAACCCCTCGGCCTAGCTTCACCTGAACGTCTTCCTCAACATCGCGGTCAACCTCCTCCTCAACATGGCGGTCAACCTCCTCCTCAACATGGCGGTCAACCTCCTCCTCAACATGGCGGTCAACCTCCTCCTCAACATGGCGGTCAACCTCCTCCTCAATATGGCGGTCAACCTCCTCCTCAACATCGCAGTCAACCTGCTCCTTAACATCGCGGTCAACCCCCTCCTTAACATCGCGGTCAACCTGCTCCTCAACAGCGTGGTCAACCTCCTCTTCAAAATCTTTGGTCAACTACCTCATCAACCTCCTCGTCGAATTTCCCGGTTAAGATGCGGTTGATGAAGGGATTGCCAGGGTGGTGGACCGACAGCTAGAATACTACACACGTATACAGACTGGCATTCACAGCCACACACACACACACACGTTGCCACCGAAATTCCTGTGAACGTAGTAAAAAATGGTTGCATTAAAGTTGTCTTATGTCCAAGGTCACCACCGTAACTTCTTCTTTCAACAAGTTAAAACTGACGACAAGCGAAAATTCGAGGTTAAATTGTGCTGAACCGCTTAGTAAAATATCTCACGCGTAAAATCGGCGAATGGAGCCCGTGACAATGGCAGTAATAAATGAAGTGCGTCAGCCGATAGATATCAATGGGCAAATGGTGACCGGCGCCGGAAGCCTATTACATTCACCGGCGCTTGAGCGCATGCGTTAACACTATGTAATCGTCTTACCTACGCTATTTATCCCACGCGTGAGTGCCTTAACGGATTATCTAATGTACATCCGATGACTTGGTTCTTTTACTTTTCATTTCACCCAACGAATTTCAGTCATTGAATTTTCTCCCATGAAGAAAAAAAGTAAATCTTATTTTGTCAACACAACTGGTTTGTTGAGGGTATTAAGATGTCCACAGGTATGAAATACCACAACAAATTTGGAAACAAGATCTGAGTGTGTGTGACGCTAATTCTTGGTACTCGATGACATTCAAATCGGAATCGCAAGGTCTTACTGTCGCTCAACCTAAATTTTCGAAATTTTCAGAAACACACGCACACACACATACACACAGATCGGGAAGTTAATGATGCTGCCTGTCGGGTGTCACACACACTTCCCGTTTAGTTTTTGTATTGCCATAAATATATAGTAGCATAGAATACTTAGAAGCACAGTTCTATTTGTGCTCGGTCACCCGTATCTTCAGTTCAGGTTCATTCCGACTCACATTGCATTTCGAACGCGCTTGGCATTTTGTAAATCAGTTCCGATCTAGCTAATAATGGAATTCCGTCCCTTAGAATTTTTTTCCACGATTTTCGACATGCTTGATCCATTAGGGATATAGAGTGTTGCATACACTGCACTATATCTGTATGATAAGATATGGCAAAGCACGCAGGACCTCTATCGCTGAGAAATCTCGCACTTGTCAGGCGATCAGAAGAATCTTGTCTAATCGGGGATGTGAAGTTAGAAACTCCAGCGGCAGTACTATGCGGAGAAAAAAAAATCGAGCAATAGCACAATTTTGGATCCCCAAGCTTGGATACCAGTTTGGATTGCCCAACGTGGAATTTTGACCCTAGCTGTTTTATCAGGGTAAGGCTGCGTGCTTGGATGTCAGTGCGGATCACCGACCTTGCGTGAATAATAAAGCGCGAGGTTCGAATCTGGGTTTGTGAGAAATTTTTCCAAACGCTATGAGAGGCCATTGTATCAATGGGAACACATTGTTTACGAACTTGCCCATGATCTTCGATTTGATTCTCATAAGCAGCTCTGAAGCATCAATTCTCTGATTCAGCAGAAAATCGGGAAAGATCGGTATATCTCATATATGGTACAAATACACCCAGATAAAATTGGACCCATCTGACAGATTTTTCGAAAAATAAAGTGACGCTTGTATCAAAATGCTTCCCATTATTTCTCCCTCCGTAAGAGCTACCTGCACCTAATTTTGATCTCAAATATTTGAGTGTTGAACGACCCTTTAGTTAATTATTGGGCCGTAAAAATCATGCCGTGGTCTGCTTTACATGAAAATTCCATTTTTTTCCATATTGTCCTCTAATATGAAGCAAAAACAAGCAGGGCTGATGAAGTTTAATCGAGATACTTTCACTCGATAAACAGCGCGTCATCTCGATTTATAATCGTACGAAAGACCATGTACATGCTGTTGATGGACCGACACTAATGACCCCGATGTAGTCAGGTAAACCGAAATTAGTCAACAGTAATTTCAGACGTTTTTGTGGAGACCATCCGTGCTACGAAAAAGGTCTGGGTTCGTGTCTGAGATATCGCGCGTGTTTGAAAAAAAATCACGTGTGCTCGGACTTTTCTCTCAAGGGATATTATTTATGTAGTGAAGTGATGAGATGAGATAAGCTAAATTTCCCCAAAAAAGTCGCCAATTAAGGATGCTACAAAAAGAAGTTTTCTTTTTGCATTACTGGTTCTCTATTCGTGGTCAACCACAGAATCCGTCGTGAGGTGTTGCTTTGTGGGCAATGTTACGGAGATGAGTATCCAGTGCGACTGGGGCCCACTCTCGTCATTCAAGCTATCATATTTTTCTAATCACGGAGTAATCAGAGAACCTGAGAAATATCTCAAGATTTTTGGATTCAAAAATTTTTTCAACTCCAAAAATCGAAAGAACCTGACGAAAAATGCGTGAAACCCTTCAAAAATTCTGAAATTCATTACTAGATTTGCTTCTGAAAATACGGTAGGAAATAAATGTTGGGAATCTCATTGAGCGCTCCGTTAAATGATTGGAGCTTTTTCGAATAACTGAAAACTTTTATTATCCTTGAAAATCTTCAATTTTTTATGCTCAATTGTTTAATCCTCGCAAAGTTTGGTGAGCGCACTCTCATTTGGCAAATTGCTGAATTTCAAAAAAACAATTTGAATACGCCCCTAGAATTTCAGTACAATTTTCACGAATTGAGAAGTTATGTAGAACTTGAAAAGTTTCCAAAATTTTCAAGTTGGTCCAAAATTTCAATAATTAGACTTTGAAGAATTTAAAAAAAAAAAATTTAATTTACAAGACTGCTGGATTAAAAAAAAAATCGAAAATTTGTTTAAATTTCCCGGCTGATTGGCTACATTTTTTCCTATATAAGAATAGGACTGGGACATACGGGGTTAACACGGGGATGATAGTAATCCTTGATAAGACGTACCAGGCTGAAGATAGCGGATCTCACTTGGGCGTACATTCTCGTACGGAAAATATCAAAAGAACAAAACTGCAATTTTCCCCCAGGGGCTGCGATCAGCAGCACATGGTTTCACTCGATGTTTATTTATCTCGGGATATTTACCCAGAGATTAATAACGCTGCGTTAGCGTTCGAACTCAAGACTGAAGTCGGGACTGGCTGATGGTTGCTTTTATATAGGGTGGGGGTCACCAACCAGACCGACCTAACTTGGTACCCGGCTCATCTCCTTGTCTCTGCTTATCCCCCTCCGGTCACCGATTCCTCCTCTTCCTCTTTCGATTTTTTTACAGTTTTTTTTTTCGTTAAAACATCAACACACACACACACCTAGCACGTACTCGGTATACTCTTGCGGTGTCCGTCCTCCACGATTTTCGCGGGGTCTTGCTGGATTATTTTTTTTGAGACCCCCTTATTCCACTTCGATCACTTGCGGAGTCACCGATTTTGGGAGCGCAGAAAACGCAAGTGTGGCCGGAACCTTTTGGAAAACCTGAGAATTTAGGAAATTTTTACACTATCAAAATCTTGAGGATCTTGCGAATTTCGAAATTTTATTAATTTTGTAAAATTTAGTAGAATTTTTCAAAATGGAAAGGTAAACCTCAAACGACCCCCCCCCCCTCCCCCCTTCGCCGATTTGGAGGATGACCAATTTTGGGAGACCAAAGTCAAGTGCGGAGGAGTGATGGTAACGGTACTGAGGGCAGTACCCGAAGTCGAATCTTCGGGGGTTGGGAGAATTTTTTGGAGCACGGAGGGGGGGGCACATTCAAGGTCAGTCATCAATCGACACATCCTTGAATTATCCGAAAATTTCAGAGATATTAAAACACCATAGAATTTTTGAAATATTGCGTAAGTTTTGCAAAAATGAAAGTTTCGGGAATTTACGAAAATACGAATGGAATTTGTCGGCCGTTTTGTACTGCACATTCGACATTGTCGCAACCTTTCGTTTATTCCCACTTCATGCCCCGAAAAAATCCAAGGAATACAATTGGGAAAGGAGTTTTGAACAGTTTAAAACCTTCGAAAGTTCGGAGGGGTTGAAAAATTTCAAAAAAATAGTCGTTGCAAATAATTTGCGCAATCAAAAATTTCACTGAGCTCGCAAACCTCAGAAACGTTAATGGCGATTCGGAAAAAGTCGAGTGGTGAGGAGTAATGATAGTGGACCGAGGGCAATACCAAGTGAAGAAAAAAATTCGGGCTATTGAAGAGGCAGGTTTTTTGGGAAAGGGGTTTTAACGTTTTGGGATCAATGGCGCCCACTTTAAAAAAGTTATGGCCAATTACAAAATGTTAGGAAAGATCAAAGCTTGTCACAGTTTCCGACATTCAAAATTTCACTGATAATTGGACGTTTTCCCAATTATAGGCATCACAAATTTCAATCGAACGCGAAAATCTGGAGCTTTAAATCACAACACAACAAATTTTGAAACTTTAAAAAAATGACAAATTTTGAAATTGATAAATTGAGATGCTTCAAAAATTTTTCAAATTAGATATTTTGATTTTTTGCAAGACCTCACATAGTTTTGGTATCGTTCCGGAAGCCACCAAGTGACCAGAAGTAATGATAATGGGACTAAGAGCAATCCGAGTTGGCGGAAAAAATTTGGGCAATGGTGGAGGTAGGTTTCTTGAGAAAAATAAAATGAAGGTTTTGACATCAAAGGCGGTGGTTCGGGGAAAAAAGTTATGGCCAAGTGTTATATTTTTTTTTAACTGAAAATCAATTAAATTTTTTCGTGCAAAATGCAACTGAATTAGCTGAGGAAGAAAATCGATAATTAGAGGACGAGAGACCTTTAATATTCCTCCTTTCAATTGAATTTGCTAGCCCATTTGGTGCACTATATAGCAGATGGGCTATTAAACTCGTGAAGAATTTCACTAGTGAATTTGAGGAAGACAGAGTAGGAGAAGAGGGGTCTTCAACATTTTCAAAATTTTAGAAAGAAACCATCAAAAAATTGCCAAAAGACAGAAAACTCAAAACTTTTGAATATGCGAAATTGGAATATGTACTAAAAACAAAATTGAAAATTGAAAAATTTCTTAGTGTTACAATTGTTTTAAATAAACAAAATATATGAATTTACGAAGATAAGGAAATTTCTGGCACTACGTTTTTAATTGAAGCCTCTAGCCCACTTGTCGGGTTATTGATGGCCCATTAAACTCTCCAACAATTTCAACAGTGATCCAATTTAAGAAAGACGAAGTAGAGATGGCCCTCATGTTTAATTCACCACTTCCCGCGGCACCTTCGCGGCAAAAAAATTCTGTCCCCCGCGGAATCACCAGTGCGCTCAGTAGCACGTGTCACTCGATTACCCCTTCCTCTCCCCAACCGTTCTGACTTCTCGTATCACACACAAAAACTGTACGTACTTGAAGAAAAAAACGTTTTGTGATCCGAGGATATTTCTTGCATTACCTGCAGTTTGCGCAATGGCCGTTGCAAAAAGGGTTTGTCAAAGGATCGAAAGTGGGATAAATGGGATATAAAGAAGATTAAAACCAATGGAATAAACGACCCCTTGAGGCTCACTCTATAAATTACTTACAGAAACTAACAGCTGAATAGTTTTTCGGAAAATTATTTTGTTAAAAACTCCCAACTCCCCGATTTTTGGAGGACTCTCCCTGCCTTGACAATTCATCCCGGCAATATCCTGGTCAACCTGATCAGCAACGCCATCATCAACCTGATCATCAACCTAATCATCAACCTCATCATCAACCTTATCATCAACCTTATCATCAACCTTATCATCAACCTTATCATCAACCTTATCATCAACCTTATCATCAACCTTATCATCAACCTTATCATCAACCTTATCATCAACCTTATCATCAACCTTATCATCAACCTTATCATCAACCTTATCATCAACCTTATCATCAACCTTATCATCAACCTTATCATCAACCTTATCATCAACCTTATCATCAACGCTATCATCAACCTTATCATCAACCTTATCATCAACCTTATCATCAACCTTATCATCAACCTTATCATCAACCTTAACATCAGCCTTATCATCAACCTTATCATCAACCTTATCATAAACCTTATCATCAACCTTATCATCAGCCTTATCATCAACCTTATCATCAACCTTATCATCAACCTTATCTTCAACCTTATCATCAGCCTCATCATCAACCTTATCATCAACCTTATTATGTCCGTCAACGGCTCGGTCAACCTCATCAATCCCCATCAACTCTTTCAGTTGGGATAATGTTGATGGGAAGGTTGAAAAGGAGCTTCATGTTGAAGTTGACGGGGAAGTTGAGAGAGACGTTTACGGGGATGTTGAATGTGACGTTGACGGAGGGGTTGAAAACGTTGTTGACGGGAAGGTTGATAACAATATTTTAACGTAGTGATTTTGGAAAATGGATCAAACTTATCCCATTAATTATAACGTAATTAAACGAATTCGAAACTTTGGACATTTCCAAAACTCAGAAAAAAAGTATTTCAATAATCCCCAAAATGTTAAATTTATGAACCATCCTAGAAGTCCTGACCTTGTCACACAGCTCTCAACTACTTAATTTTTTCTGCTCATTACTATCAACCCTCCTACGGCTTTCACGATCGGGTTAATGCACCTGCTGAGAGTCGCTTCAGTGTGCGGGGGGGCTCCTCTTCGTGACTTTGTCCGCGTGTCTAAAATCTCTACATCTCGTTACCATTCTGGTGAGGTGAATGGTATGCCCTCGGTGATATAGGAGTATGGTATTTTCGCATTCAGTACGCGAACAACCACAAATTCCGCGTCCGCCCCGGCGGATGAATTTATTCACGTCATTTTAGCTTTTTTGGATGGCGATGCAGGGGCCATGCGGGCTGCAGACTGATGGGGAGGGGAGGAGGGGGGCGGGGGTGGGCTGAAATGGGAAATGCTCTTCCAAGCGCAGGCATGCGTTTGTTACTCCTGTTATCACAGGCTAGCATCGTAATTTTTAATTGTCCATGTGGGTATAAAAACACATGCAATCACCTCGCTTTATAAACACGATTAATTTTGTTCTGCCCAACTTTGAATTAAAATTTTGATGACACATCAGAATTTTAAGTATTTCATACAAATTGAAAAGCTCAAATGTCATTTTTTTTGATGTTGTGATAGGAGTATTTGTGGTTATGGCAATGATGACATGTAGAAATTAATTACATTACAAGGTTGAAAATTTGTTGCATTAGTTTCCTAAGTTGCAGCAGGATCGACCGCGAAAAATTCCCAAAAGAAGTTACCATGATTAAAAAAAAAAAATTAATTCTCGGCTTTTTGTGAAATTTCGTGAAACGGTTTGGTCTATACTTCATGGCTCTTGAACGCCACTTTCTCTTCGCCAAGACACATTCGATTAATATATTTGATCAACAGTTATCACCGATTCGGTAATATTACTAATGTATAATCGCCCCGCCTATGACGTGTGATTACGTTCGCGAGATAAGATGATTCAAGGTAAAAGGCGGAGGTGAGATGATTAACATTTATTCAAAGAAATTCGAGAAATTTCTTTCGTCTAGCCATCAGGAATGCGTTGAAGCCATTGAATAGACGAATAAATCCATGGAATCACGTGAACTTTGTTTTTTGTGGAGACTTTTGTTCAATAAGAAATTTGGTTTGCCATTTCACATGATAATTTTAAAAAATAACGAGAATAAAACACACACAGACACCACCAAATTTCGAGTCATGAATAACCGAATTGATATCGCAGTATCGCTGACTTCTTGATATTTTCTTATATAAGTCATGACTTTCCTCCCTCGAATTATGGTTCTCGCAAAGAACATATTCCTCCGTTATCACTTTTTCCCTCCATATCATATGGAATTCTCCACTGACGAATCCGATAAATTCCTTCTTGCGTGGTTCAAGTAACTCCGTGTCAGCTCCAGAAATTGTGAAATTTTCCCGGGAAAACGTACTGCCTCTTATCTCTCAATTTTCCACCCAGTCGCTCGCGCACCGTGGATCATCGTCTCATTCCCTGATCCATATCTTTTATTTATGTTGCTTGTGTAGTTGTTTTGTTGCGAAAATGCGGAATTGATTGACAGACAAAATACGACTTGGAGTAAAAAAAGGAGGTCATTTTGTTTCGTGTAGATCCTGATATATGAGGATCGACTTGGTAAATGCAGACACACACACACACACACACATTAGATAAAGCACTTTATATAGGATGACTCAATTCGGGCGAGATTTCCGTCACTCCTGTGGCCATAATAAACTAAAAAAAATCCATAAACATCTCCCTAGGTGCGAGAAGCCGTACATTTTCATCCTGGTGGGTCGAAATGGGGGGGAAAAAAGAAACACTTTCACTCGGCTGATCGGCCGGGATTCCAATGAGGTATGATCGCGTGATCAGCCTGAGCGCATAATCGGACGCTCTCGACTCAGGCCTAGTGGTTTACTTCCTCTGACCACTTCGTAATCTCAACAATCATCGTTAATCACCGGTTAATCTTGATTTAGAAATTACGATAATCTCCGAATTTTTGGAAATTGCCGTAACTCAATCATCATTTTTGCAGGGAAGTGGTAGAGCGAGATGAATTTACTTACCACCCGAGTCGTTTTCCTCTCAGAAGGAAGGAGAGATGGGAAAAACTCTATGAATAATTTTTTGCGGAGACAAGGAAGAGCTACAAAAAAGTTCTTACGAAGATTATTTCAATTCAGGAGGAGAACCTGAACCAAAATATTTATTTCGTATTCCATAATTTATATTCGAAATAAAAAAAATTTTAAAAACAATTTTTTAAATTTGAGAAATTCCGAAAAATGTCAATACGCTTGAGCATTTTTCGAACCCTCGAAAACTGAAAAAATGCCGTCCATTCGGGCAATTCCAAATATTTCAACATAGCCAAAAATTTCGTCAATGTCAAATACTCGAGTTCAATACTTTCCAATGCGTCAACACTTTCGAAATTGCCAAAACTTCCACAAATTTCTAAAATTTTAATAATTACAGTAGCGAAGATTGCGATACATTCTCCAAAAAATTGCGAGAGCCTGAATTAACGCAAACCGCTTCATCATTTTCCTATCAATGTGAAAAATCCTAGCGCGTTCGAATGAAAGTACAGACATAAAAAGGAGAGATGGTGGAAAAATTCAACCATAATTTGTTAACTGATAAAAAACAGTTACGCAATAGACGAAACTCTAGTTTGAAGCAGCAAAAAAATTCTTATAAAATTTCGCTTAAAGAAAACGTGGTCATCAATCGATAGTAAATCGTTAGGTTAACTGGGCATCAACCTATCAATTTTCTATATTAATAATCTTTAAAAAATACTTTTTATCATCTCTCCAGCATCCGGCCCGCCCAAGCTATATATATATGCAATCGCAATTTAAGAATTAAATTGAGTAACGTCTTGAAAACTTCTCGCGTGTGGCCATTCCAACATTCTTATGATGATTAGCAACCGCGGAATTAATTGAAGATAAATCAATACTGCTAATCGATGGCTCCTGGTTTAGGCTTTTATGATGATGAAGTAATTGCGAAGTTGAAGTTAATGACTTTATTTCATCCGCACGAAAAAAAGTGTTAAAATTGAGAAATATTCAAGAATGGAATAAGCTACAGTCTGCAGTGAAATTCATTAAAAATTCATTACGATAATTTTTGTTGCAAAGATGACAGGTTTCAGAACTCCAAAAACGTTCCGGGAAACTAATTTCAAGGAATAAAGCAGCCCAATTGGCTTTTACTTAGCCGTAAATTCTTTTAGGACTCTCGGGACAAAAATGCAGGTATTCGTGTAACTGGCGACGTAAATTCAACTGATTCAATCGATAAAACTGCGGTATGGCGATGTTTATGGGAACTTGAACGATCCGCCCCCCCCCCCCGGAGTGAGCGAAATAAAAGGGAAAATGACGTACATGGAAAGATATCGGTTAATCGATTTTCAATAACCTCCGTAAACTTCCGCTCCATTATTTCGTACATTTAGATACCTGGATAGATGCGAAAGACAATATTGCTAGTATTCTCTAACAATGTCTAGAAAATTTCTCCGAATTTTTGGAAATTCCAAATACCTTGAATTTTGTACCAGCACACTTATATTATTAGGATTTCTCTGAAAAAAGGAATGCATGCATTGGTGTAAGTTAGTACGCTTTCTATATGTGCTATATATAGCAAATGAAAAATGTGCTTCCCATCCACGTGTCATCTGTAGGGAGAAGCGGATCTTTAAGGTCACACAGTGTCTCATCGCGAATTAATTAGCAGGAGCATAATGCCTATGAGCGAATACCACAAGATGTAATCGTTCACGTAATAGAGTAGGTGCTATAAACGATCCACTGGCACCTGAACGGAGTCAACGACAAAACAGTGCACTCGAGAGGATTACAACGGGAGAAGGGCGGGGAATGATAGCACGATGGAGTCAGCGCACCCACTTCGCGGATTCACCTCATTTAGTTTTCACGATTCGCCAAGGGTCAAGCGTGTTGTGCATCCTGACTTTCCACTTTTTCAATTTGCCGATTTTCGGGAAGTTATTGTGACTTCCCGCTAGTTTCATTCTGGGAAATGCTCATTTTTTTTCAGATCATAAATATCTGAAATTTATGGATTGATTGAAAATTTAAAAAGGTTTGGACACATTAGAAATTTATGGAATATTTAGACCTTTTTAAAATAGCTGAAAGTATTTGCAAAATTGTTGAATTTTGGTTTGATTATTGCTTTTGTAGCAACTCTTGTGGGGAATTTAGATCTCGCAAATTTTTGCAAGGTACATTATTAGTTATGTTCAAATTATCGACAAAATTTGCAATTTTTAAAATGGGTCTCTCTTTGAAAACACAGCTCGTCCAGTTTTCTCGGGGGGTCAAACGTGTCACGACTCGCGAGTTCATTGTATGGGGATGGATTTATGTGTTTTTCGCCAAAAACAGTTGCTCTCAATATTCCATTTTCGTTTGCAAGTAACGACCGATGGAAGGAAATAAAATCTGACCTCTTTCAAATAGAGTGCATCATTTTTTTAAACCGGTAGATTGCAGTGAATTTTGATAGGAGTCCACTGGGAGTTTTAAGAGTCGCCAAGTATTTAAACTACTTCGATCACATGTTGAAATTCAATCAAATATATGTTACAAAAATTTGTACAAAATGCCATAACCATTTATTGTTCATTCACTTTGCGAATACATGCAAATGGAAAAGTAGTCCAAATGTAATGAATTCACTCAGTAGATAATGTTTTTTCTCCCGTTTTTTGAGAATATGTAGATTAATAATTATAAGCTAATTGGTGAACTTCCGCCTCACGTCGTGCTGAGATCTTGTCTGGTGTAGTGTTCTCAGAGTACCTGAGCTGGTGGGTGGGTGAGTGGATGAGTGGTTGGGTGAGTGAGTGGATGGATGCGTAGATGGATGGGTGAGTGGACGGATGCATGGATGAATAGGTGGGTGGGTAGGTGGGTGGGCAAGTGAATGGGTGAGTGGGTGGGTGGGGGCCTGAGTGGGTGAATTGGTGGTTCCTTGACCGGATGGGTGGATTGATGGGTGGGTGGATGGGTGGGTGGATGAGTGAGTGGGTGAGTGAACGGGTGGGTGAGTGGGTGGGTGAGTAGGTGGGTGAGTGGAAGGGTGAGTGGGGGCCTGAGTGGGTGAATTGGTGGTTCCTTGAGTGGATGGGTGGATGGATGGGTGGGTGGATGAGTGGGTGGGTGAGTGGGTGGGTGAGTGAATGGCTGGGTGAGTGCATGAGTGGGTGAGTGGATGGGTTGGTGGGGGCCTGAGCGGATGAATAGGTGGTTGCCTCGGTGGGTGGGTGGGTGTATATCCAATTCATCCAGTACACTAGAAATATATCACCGAAGTTTTTAACACGCATGCCTCACTGGTCCCTGATTATGTTCATTTCTACACCTTGAGAAATTCCATAAAAAACTGTTACATCTCGGAATGAGATCCTGTGTTGATAACAACTCACGGAATGCATCTAAATCGCTTCGTTACGTATTTAAGTTGTCTTAATTATGAGCATTATTACGTACCAACTTGAATGGATGGACAAAAATGAACTTAACTAAGCATGGAGGAAGAAGCGAAACAGTTCCAGAATTTATTATTCGTTTATGCAGAGGGAAAACGAATCTATGGAAATGGAACACGTGATACTGTAAAAAAACGGCATTTTTTGCTGGCATTGCCTCACTCGGTTTATCGGAAAATCGGGAATATGAGGTGTTCTTGTCATTGATACACGAGAACATTGGTTGTGTGAGAAATTTTCCTAGAATGGGTATTTCAGTTTTTTTGGAGAACAATCGCGATATTACGTTTTCAGTTCTCATAGAAAGGTTCTCAACAAAACCGGTTTTTAAAATTTTATGATTTTTCAATTTTTTGGAATTTAAATGTCGGGATTTCTTTTTTAGTTTTATGAGATTTTAGAATTTTCCAAGTTCTTATGAACTGTCTTATGTTGGTGTGTCTCCAACTGAGAATTCGAGCCCCTTAATTTCAGAGTGGTAAATCCCCGCATCATCATTCATGACTGAGATGAACTTCTTAAGAGCCTAGGATTGAATGAACTCAGTTTAACCTTTTGGAATGTCTAGCATTAATGTTTTGGTGAACTCTCCAATGAAGCCATTGGCCTTAATGAAGGTGTCCCATAAAACTCAAATTAAGATTCTACCATTAAAAACGGGTTTTTTTTTCGTCAGGTGTGAACCGTTCGTCAATTTTTCATCACAAAATTAATAATTCGCTATTTTTTAATTAACGATGTCAACGTGCCCAAACAGGCCATTATAAGTGGACTGCTGATGAATATTTTAATGAGGTACAATTCATCCTGAACCACCATAAGCCGTAATGAATTCGCGGGAATGTTTATAACCTAATTTTCATGCTAATGCGAAATTGCTAATGAAGGGTTCTAGAAAAAAAAATTGTAATTAAATAGTTACGCGCGTCGATACTGGCCTGAAATAGGATCCACTCGATTAAGGCAAAGTAAAAAAATTATTGGCAATTCCATGGAATATTAGTTTCGCGAGGTAATGCGAGCTTAAAAGCTTTGTGTTTACTGCTGCATCGAAATCTATTCGATTGCGCATTTTCCTTCTGACGAATCGTCAAAAATTTCGGAATTTCATAGGACCCAGTAAAATTTTGAACTCTAAAAATTTCGAATTTTAAAAATGTTAAATTTTGATATTTGTAAATTTCAGAAATCTCAGTCATTAGAAAATGAAAAAAAAATCATGCTTTTAAGATTTTGAATTTCGTCAAGTTTTCAAAATTTCAAAAATGCGAAATTGATGAAAAATTTAATGTTTGTCGAAAATAGAACAGAATGGAAATAATCGAGGCGTGCGTTGCTTGTTTACACTTGTCTTCCTGCATTATTCGCCAATTGAGCCCGTTCCTTACAAAACAGTCCCTGATTTCATTTTTAACGAGACATATGATTGTTATCACATGCCACCCTCAACGTCATATCGTGTATTTTTAAACCACGGGCATGATTACAACGAGGAATAAAAGATGAAGAGAGAAAATAGTGGAGGAGGCTATTGTCCCCGATGGAACCCGTTTCGCTTCAGGAAGTCACCGCGTCACCTCCAAATTCTTCTCCTTTGTTACCTCTCCCTCTCTCCCATTTTTTTTCACATTTATTTTCTGCTCATCCCTTGGCCAAGGTTTTTGTGTTCCAGGCTGCGCGTACTCATGACATAAGCGGCCGAACGAAGATCAGAGATACATGAAAGCGCTACAAGAGGCCAAGTTCACTCAACCGTTATGAAGGACGTTCTTAATGCTGCTATGTCACTGTTTTTGGTGGCTTAATTTTCTATAGGTGATAGATGTTCGTTCCTTCACTTGAGCATTCTGAAATAATTGATGATTTGGAAGTCCTTTTAATGACCAACGTCCGAATTTTGACACTGTACTTCTTATAGCGCATATTTTTTTGATAACAAGAAACACTCAAGACGGACTAAATAACGATAACGGACGTATAGACATACGCACACATGCAGCAACTAGCAGAAACATTCCGTGTGTGGTATCGGCGATATCAATAGACTGAGACGGTTAGGCTTCATCGCTTCAATTTCGTGACAGACATATGTAGCAATGATACGTTAGCAATGCGATGACATACCCACGGACGGCTTAACGCCGCTGGAAACAAGCATGAGCCTCTGCCGTTCCCATTGGTCCGGGGAGCTACATTTTCGGAGCCATGCATTGCGAGCGTCGAGACGATAAATATTTCGACGGCCTGATGGCTGCCGTCAATGCAATGCTGGCCATTCCAGGGAGATCAGGGATGCTGTTATCGCGCACTCTACTCTAGGTTTCCATGACAGCCTCCGATATGACCAGTACATGCCATGGGATCATATTCCCCATAGGCTTCTTCAGTGGTTTTGGGGAAGCGCTGCGATGTGTGCTGCCGAAATGTTCATGCATCATTTCTGCCGAACGATAAATGTGATCCAATTAACGAATGAAAAATTCAAATTTTTGAACTCACGAAAGAAGCGACAAATAATGGCAACAAACTTGGAACAAATACTCCCCATTTAATTACCCCACGCCCTCATATGCTAGCATTAGTAACCACATCATGCGCACCGTTAAGATACACGAGAAAAAAAATTAAACCATAACCTCCTGGCACTCATTTATTCTGCGGCCGAGACAGAGACATTTTCGTATGTCCCCCAGGAAATTTTTGCGGTATTAGCATATTACGGAATTCCCGAATGGGGCATCATCAACAAAGTACCGCAAAAGAGTACAGTCAAACGGATATTATCCGCCTGGGCATTCTCCATCGCATATCAGCGAAACCGAGAGATTATGTTAATTGAGAGAAATCCGATCAATATATCTGAAAATTCGTGGGCGCCCAGCCATCTCTTACACCCCGCCAATTTGCCATAAAGCATATTTTCGACTTATTACGATGGAGCAAATGCAATAAAACAAATTAATATATTTTGGATACAGGATCTTTCAACATCACCATTGTGCGTAGGTGAGAAATTATTTAAGCATTAGGCATTCTATTCATTGCTGAGTGAGGAGCAGATTAAGCCCGCGATAAAGATGTAAATCATGAGATATGAAATTACCACACATGGCACCCGGATTCTGATCGCTTGTCGCTGTTTTTTTTTCTTTATTTTTTTTTTTGGTTGATGTGAGTTATGATTATCTCGCATAAGAGGAATTACTGAAATCAGATGGAATTTAGGCGCATGTTTACGAGGCAAGTTTTGGAATTATTCATAAATGCACTAGGATGGTTAAAAAATTGGAAATTTCACGGACAATTTACAATGTTTGGAGCATTTTTACTATCTAAAATGGTTAAGGGTTATGTATCGCGGAAAGATGTTACGGACACACATACACACACACACACTCGTACTGAGTTCATCGTCTTCAGTGGGTCGATACTCCATCAACTGAATATTTAGAGATTAAAACCCCTCTTGCTGCCTCGACTGTACCGTTGCCTTTTCAATTATCCGCATTTTTCCAGCTGAACCTAGGCATTTCTACTCTGGAGTCACCACGTTTTGGCATATTCATAGGACCACGTTGCTCCATGTGTCGGAGAATCAGTAAATGTAACTGCAGTGGGAAAATTGCGGTCGGCATAGGTCAGTAACAGCCAAGAGTTGCAGAGTGTTAATTCACCCCCCACGACAATTTCACCCGTTAGCAAATTGACCTTGACATATTCAGTAACGCCCTCGCACTCCCTCTAGAGTCTGCTCCATCCTTTCGGCGGTTTCACTTCATCAATTGCAGGGAAGTATATTTATATTGACGAGTATTCGTCTATTCAGCAGGAAAATTTATTGATCTGGATTTTCCGATCTTTGATCCGCTATAGTTCCTGAGTTATGTGATAACCGTCAAGAAGTCATATAACAGCCATAAACAGGAGTACGTTCTCAATACTCCGAGACTTATCGAAGAAATGCATTCCGTTCAGCTTCACGATTGAACACATTTTGTCACTGTTTGTGCCTTGAGAGACAAGAATATTGACCGTTTTTCCTTTGACCATCTCAATACTGATTTACAATACACAATTCACTCCCCCCCCCCCCCCCCCCCACCTTCAGCATCCCTCCCGGGGTGATGTGGTTTTGGCTGAGTGAAAAACAAATTGCGAATCGTGAATCGAGGAGACGTGCATCGCTACGATACCGATATGCAAATCCGAGCGGGCCAGGGGGCATTTGGCATGCGCCTCGTCGACACTCCTCCATCCGGCGGTCCATTTGCTTTATTTATTTCAAGCTGGCTTCTATTCTGCCTTCCAAGGACTATGAGACTATGAAGGATGTTCAAAAAATATCGAATATTTTGTAAAATATTTGACTAGTGAGGCAAAGGTCGTTGGGCTCGCACTTTTCCTCCGGACCTATATCATACCTCATGGTAAAATTTCTTCGCTTTTCTAGTAATTTTCATTGAATTTGCTCCTCCGGGCTTCTATTGGAAAACGTGATTGAAGTATTCAGCTCTCCATTCCCTCAATCGACTCCCATGAATTCTTATGGTTTTTCATTATGTACGAAATGTATAAATAGAGTTTCCAAGATGTGGCTTTTTTCGGTTCGGCATCATCCTTAAATATGTAAAACCTGCAGCGACGTATTATGGTGCAGCATGCGAATGCCAATGTTTCCGTCGACGGTTTTTCCTCCTAGTTTGCCGTGAAATGTGTGCCAGCCTTGGTAGAAGAGTAATGTGGGGCTTCGAGTGGTTTTCTCGGGACCTCCATTCGGAATGTTGTCCTCAAGTTCTTTGCATATGTTGTGCTATGCATTCTACATGGAGAGGATCGATTTCACTGGATTTCCTGCGTTGTTAAGTGATACTGCATTTTTAATGCTTTCGTTGATGCCAGGTTTCAACAGGTTTCGGAAAGTCAGGAATTTTCGATTTTTTTGGGGTTTGAAAAGTTTATTATTTTTTCAAATTTTTTAGTTTCATTTTTGACAAGTCACTTCAAACTTGTCAAATTTGGCGAGTTGGGTTCTTGATTTTTCGTACTGCATTCATAAAAATAAATTATCATTTAGATCGGTTCAATGGGAACGTAGAACGGTGAGATAATTATCCAGCTCGGGAAGCGAATGATAAGACTTTTACGGGAATAAACTTCTTCCTCATCATTGATTTCATCGTCCTTCTTAGATGCTTGATACGGTATTATTGAACATGAATTTCCAAAGTTTTGAACGGTTTCCCTACGCCCCAGATGTCGGGTTCTATATCACACTGAATTCCATGGCGCAATTAACTTCCAGGGCAGTTGACGAAGCAAGATCCTATTCTGGGGATTTTTATATTTCTCTGGAGAGGAAGCGAAGTGTTAAGAAAGTCTTGAAGAAACTTGGCGACCGTACAATCGAGAATATGAATCGAGTATGCTGAGATATTATTTTTTTTCTGTCGATTGCCCAAATGATTTTTCTCGTTTTTCCTGATCGAAAGAATTGTTGTAATTGTTGCGAAAATCAGGAGAGTAAAATATATGAAAATTTTTTTGGCGGTTCGGAATTTATTTGGCACATTTTTACATATGTGGGTGTGTTTCTTGCAAAAATGGTTAATGGTTCAAGAAGCACGAGAATTTCAGGGATTCCCAAAATTTGAAAAGTTTCGATAAATTCAAAATATTGGCAATTGTGAAAGTGAAAAAATTGTGGAAATTTTGAGAAATTCAAGAAATTATAAAAAAAATATTGGTCAACTTTTGATACTTGGAAAATTCCCAGCGTTTCTATGAACACTTCGAGCAATAAATTGGAACGTCGGTCGAACTCCGTTTCATCCATATTTTTTCTTCTTTTCTCCAGCGAGTTTTTATGCTTCTCTAGAGGTGTGTTTTCTACACGGGCGATAAGATAGCCTTAAAGAAAGTTAGGGCCGTAAACTACTTCGGAATATTGTGTTTTTTATCAATTGCCAAGTTCTCTTTTTTATTCTGATTTATGATTCTGATACTTTGACTGAGTAATGGAAAATTGCGTTGGCGCGACTTTCAAAATTTCAAAAAGTCAGGCATTTCAAAAACGCCAAAGTTTTCAAAATTCCAACATGTTTTATTTTCCCAAACATTTAAAAATTTGCAAAAATTCCAAATAGAAAAAAAATCAGGAACAAAAAAAAATTCCAAAAAATTGCAAATATCTTAAAATGCGATAAAATAAAATTTGTACCAAATCTGAACATGCCCCATTTATTAAAGCAACTTTTTCACAGCGAAACATCAGCTCTCAGATCGTTAAATTTGATAAGAGAACATCATAATTTATGAGCCTCTTTCAGCTTCCGCGGCATATCGTCCTTGGCTGCCACAACCTTGAGGGACTGCTGAAAAAAATTTTTATGTCGAATTCCCATAACAAAACGAAAAGTTCGAAATTCGAAAATTTCGAGCAAAATTCTCCACCAAAATATAGAACATATAGTCAATACATTTTTCTCATTCAGCGACAAATCAATAATTTCTTCCATGGGGAAGTTAACAATCTCTCAATATTTTACATATAAATAATGAACAAACACTCATATTCTCAAATTTAATTATGCCTATAATTTATGGGGCAATTTCAGCTTCCGCGGCGTATCATCCTTGACATCCTTGAGGCGCGTGATCCTTGGAGTACTCTTGCCCATAAAACTGCCCAAAACATTCCAGGCATGGTTAACCACCTATTTCGTACCTCGTGCGTGTTCCGTCACTTCTTCTGTCCCAAATCCTTAATTGCACAATTCTTCAGAGGTGTCCGTTGCATTTAAAATCCACTTGCGAATGAAAAATCAAATATTCGCACGCAGTGATTACTCATCGTTGTTTTTTTGTTGATTACATTATTGGAAGAGACCCCATAAATTAGTGGATGAGCAAAAACCGTTCAATTCGTGATGTCAAGAAGTTACCAAAAAAAGACCGTATCAATATGTGTGTGTGTCTGTCCTACCATGACTTAGTGATCAAAAATTCGAACATTTGAATGATTGAAAAAAATGAAAAAAAAAGCAATGGCGATTTCGCAAAACAATATTTTATACGATCACCTGCTAACGATTGACCAATGGATGGCTCGTCCAAGTTCCCAGACTGATGCAAAATATAGCTCCACCCCTCGGGATCCATATATCAACTTGATGATGCTCTAGAACACATGACTCTGTGACAACAGCAGGCGAACAATGCGGTGGTATGAAATATAGTTTGAAGGAGGAGGAGCTGGATCATCCGGGCGAATGCGGTGGTTATGTATGAGCTAAGTTCAAGGATGGTGTACGATCGAAAGTCAGTGTCAAAGGTTGACGGTGCAATGGGAGATAGTAACCTCCGGGCTTTTAGGAGAGGAATGCGTAGGATAGCGCACCAACTGCCTGTTTGACGTAAACCATGTATCGAATAGCTCTTATGCAGTCAACATAAATTGTTGAATGCGATACCAATGATGGGACCTGAGAGCTTAGAACGATGAGGCGCAGAATTCTTCAAATCGTCAGAACTTTTGGGCTTTTGCAATTTGTTTTTCGAAAGACATTCGCAATTTTTCGAAAATATTTGTTTTTAATTCTTGTCATTTTTGTCATTGTTTCAAAATTCTGATGAAAATAATACCCCTAGTGTTTGGTAACAGAAATGCCTAGGATCACGCCGAAACTGAATGTGTGCCGTGAATCATGTACCAATACCTCTTGTAGTGTGAGTATGCTTATCGAAGGTAATAAATATGACGGCAGTTGGGTGGATGGGTGCTTCTACGAGGATGCTTATTTATGCACTACCAATTTCTCTTACACAGACTTCTCTTCACTTTTACTGAAAAGAAAAACCTGTCAAAAAATTGCAAATAAGTCCAAATCCTTCATTCATTCTGAATGACTGCGGGATGTGAATTTCTGAAATATTCCAAAATTCTAAAAAAATTACAGCCTCCAAGATTAGCGTCAAACAGTCATATTCCATTCCATTATTTTTCCGTCCAGTTCACTGTACACATTTTTGCATGACTTATAAAGCATGCACACATAAGTAAAATCTTATAACGCTATACATAAGTGTTTCAACGCACATATGGTTTAAAAACCATTAGCATTGAAATTGTCTGGAATTTGAATACCAAATTTTCGTATTATCCGTCACGGTTTTCCCTGCGAGATGAGTGCATACGAATGAATATGGACAAATGTTCTTGATGTTGCTCATCTATTTCAACCATTTGGAGGATGAAAAAAAAAAATTCATGATGTGGAAAATGGGACAAATTTGAGGAAGAATGAGAAACCAAAATTGGACTGCTTCGTAAAATAAGTTCATTTTTTTCCATTCCCAAAAATTTTAATTATTTTAAAGGTGAGAAAAAGGTCAAACCATCGTCATGACCGTCTTGGAAGAACCTTAAAAAATTGTATCGAATTCCAAAATTTTGAACATGAATGAAACAAAATCCCCTACATCTCGAACAATCCGAAAATCTCTGAGGTTTCAAATCCCACTGCGTGGTTAACGTGGACGGTATAATTACCCATGTGGCTTGTGATGGTTCATATGTGAGCAGGGTATACTTATGTAGAGGAGGTACTGGATACGCTCTCGAAGAGTTTAGTGTGAGGAGGTGCATAGCCCCCAGATTCCAGTTTGATTCAACTCAAGTGGGCCACGATGGCAAAGGATTTTCAGGGACACTCAAAGGTTTCCGCTTTTGGTAGTTGCGAGATTGGTTCATTACCTTTGCCATGATCAACAATGCCTGGATTTTCGAATAGACCGAATTAACTGTGTTCCCCTAGAGGGGCTCGGGTTACCTCGAGTAGGTGGATCAGAAAATGGGTGGCTGTTAAAATTATGGTTTCACTGCTCTTTCAACAGAACGGAAAAATGTTGCCAATTTATTTGTGCTACAGAAATTTTTTGCGGGCATTAATATTTGCGTATTGGAGTAGTGTTGGATAATGTTCATCGAAATTGATGTTTTGAGCGGAATTTTGATACCGAACTTCATTGCAGCACATTACTAACGCACGAATGATCGACATTTTCCGGTCGGCTTATCCCGAAAATATCACCAGCTTCAGAATTTGCACCGCCCAAAAGTGCATTCTTGGCTCCAAGTAATGCTGAATGCGCGATACTTTGGCCGTAGATCCCGATCCAATTTCCAAATGGATATTCGTCTGGTCGTTGTATGTTAACCAAATATCTGGATCTGCGGCATAGCTTGTTGTGGGAATCCTGAATCGAGGCATAGAAATTAAACGCAATTAAAATGTCGAGAATTCGAATAGGTTCATTCGTCAGTACTTTTTTGTCTCCATTTTAGATTTTGGATTTTGGGTGCAAACCATATTCCGCGGGAAACCGATCAACAGTTTGAGTTTACGGCTATGGTTTGCGGTTTGTTTGAGAGAGAATTTACTTGCGTTAGCGCGAAGGCTACAGCTTATAGCGCCCACGACTGATCCCAGACTAGTCAACTCAAGACATATTCATATTGATCTAAAATTGGTTCAATTTGAACTGAGAATTCACCGATAGAGAAAATGTTTAGCTATGTGAAGTTGGAAAGTAACTGGTCAAAAGAATTGAAAGGAAAACACCTGTCTCATATTCATATTCTATACGATTGATAGAGGCGAAAGCATTGCGATAAAATGGGCATCAAGTGCAATTGATGTCTCTGTATGAATACCTATCGGTGTTCGTGTTGCATCCTGTAATAAGATATAGCGGTGAGATAAATTGCCCATGAAATATGCCCAATACATACCCGTTCATCGCAAACGATGTCCACAATTCGGTGACAATATCAACCATCTTATGATCTTCCTCGCTCAACACTTTTTCAGCCACTCCAAAGTAGCTGTAATCGTTCGGAAATAGGTAGATAAGATCATCTGTATGTTCGACCCCAAGATTTCTGTTATCCTTCAAAACATATGATGTCTCGCTAAAGGTGCCACGATAATTGAAGCTGTAATAATAATGTGGGCTCTTCAATTTTTTCGTTGCCAGTTGCAGTTGTAGGATTTGGGGAAATCGAAATGATGAATCCGTGACGATCTCCGATATTGCTGCTAGTACCTGCAATCATAGTAGCCTTGAGAAGGATTGTTAGGAAGAATCTGGACCAAGAATTCCGGATGGATGCTGCGTGGATTATCAGCTACGTGCTTCACAGAGAACGGAAGTTCGTTGACTTGGATCATGGTAAGAACCGTGAATACCATGTGTTTGGAAATGGAATTGAGCCCAAAAACCTTCGTATTGGCTGAACCTCAAGAAGTTCTTACAACTTTTTGTCCCTTGCCTCGAGTTGTCTCTCGCGGCATCACCGGTTGCCACCTGCAATGCTCACAGTACGTCGACGGGGAGCTGAGAATTCACGCGACGTCCATCCAAAAACTGATAATACAGTGTGACACCCCACTAGTTTGAAAGCATGGACCACCTACTTGTGTTTTATTCTTCAGATCAACAGTACTGAGGTAGAAGTGCTTCACTGCGTCTACCATCTTTGCAGCAGTATTACCACTCACGAACGACGATGAGACGGTAGTGAAGAATGAGTCCACATCGCCGAGAACACTATCGTACAGGTTGTCATTTGCATAAAAGACTGTTAAGAAAATTGTGGGCTTGGTGAAAATGTGATATGATTGTGATCAGGATGAAGCTATAATATGAGCATAAGGTGAATGAATCAGAAAAATTCTGCTCAGGCCCAGGGAGGGTTAGCGATCGAATTTGGCGATTTTTATCTCCAACTGCATAGCTATTGTAGGGATCTTCCTATCTCTAGTGTCTCAATTAATTCTTGTCAGATGGTAAAAATTAGACATAATTCACGAGGTTGCAACAACTATTCCGAACACCTCGATTCATTAGACCGAGTTCAAGCCAACGGATCTTAAAACTAATGATGAAGATGGAATATTTACATTCCGAGAAAGAGCCCTTCTGCGCTGAATGAACATTGCATCAAAATGTTGACTCTTATGGCATTACATAGCTGCTCTTTCAGGCAATACTCACATATAGTCAAAACAAGACCTTCGTCCTTCACGACCCCAGAAATATTAGGCAAGTCTTTCATCCTACCCTCCAAGATAAGATTGATTGGCTGATCGGTAAGGAAGGCACCTTCCATTTTTGGTTCCTTGGTGGGTAACCAAGTAACAGTGCTTTCCCTCCTAAACTGTACAAACCCGTCGTAATCTCTAATAATTGTCTGGATATCCACGTCACGGAGACAGTTGATGAGATCCCTCGAGGTATTTGTCGGACAACCAAGGTCTTTTCCAAGTGCAAATGAATAGTCCTTATATGTTGTAGAATCTTCGAATGCCCACGGCGACAATGCGCTGCCGCTCTGTGCTATGAATTGATGGAATAAGCCTGCAAATACAAATAATATGCACGTCAATAACTGAGTGACCTCGTGTCGTCGGTTAATGGATGGTAATCCATTAAACGTATTATGTTGAGCTGCGTGAAATAGGAGATAACCTATTCATTCAGGGAGAACATTGAATGCACTGGAGAATTAATATGCAGTACAAGACCAAGCGATTTCAACATACCGTCCGATAACTTGGACAGCACGTGCAAGTTAACACAAACCCCACCCGCGCTCTGGCCAAACAACGTCACTCGATTTGGATCACCACCGAACTTTTGAATATTCTCTTGGACCCAGTGTAGGGCAAGTACTTGATCCTTTAATCCAAAGTTGCCTGGTGCAATTTCATCACCAGTACTGATGAAACCGAGTACACTCAACCGATACTGCATGGCAACCAGTATTACATCGTAGTCGAGAAGAAATTCAGGGCCTGCCGTTGTTGATGATATATCACCACGAACGAATTCTCCACCATGAATGTACACCATCACTGGGAGTAAATTGTCAGAATCGATCTGTGAGAAATTTGTCATTTGGTATCCATAAAGTCACTTGTCAGAGGCATTATCATTATTTTCCAATTTATGATTGGGTGAGAACAACAAATATCAGAAAAAATTGTGATTTTCACCTACACCACAAGACATCTTGCATTTCTCTATTTGACCCTTGACTGGCTCTGACTTCCTAACCCCTAACTCGTTCTATAGATAACGGTGATTCTCTGGTAACAAAACCTATTCGCCTGAATTGCAGGATTTTGATAAACGAGCAAACCGACATCGAATGTCCCCATTGTACATTCGGACGTTATAGATATGAGACAGATGACATGGACTGAATCAATCAGCGCGGTGGTAATGGATCAATCCGAGCATTGGGAGTGATTGATAGGTAAATCATGGAGGTATACCTTGAGCGATCATTGTTTATGGTCGTAGACATGAACTTCATATAATTGAGTAATTTTTCTGACGAAACGAGATTTTTTTTTGACAAGAGAAATGCAAGAGATAGGCCATAATTTAAATAACGCCAGAAGGAAAAATGGGCCGACAAAGTCGTATGTGTCCATTATTTTCCTTGGAATAGTACGCAAGAACGGAATTGTTTGCCTCATTATGCATCTACTTTCCACTTCGTTCCTTACCTTCGGCGTGTAAACGTTTAGCTTCAGGCAGTCCTCATTACCGACCATAACATTATCGTAATTTAGCTGGGGACATGGTTCCGGATCACTATTAGCAAGCAATGTTCCTTGCCACGGGTCCGCAGGTTCCGGGCTTCTGAACCTACAGAATAAAGAGGTATTTAATGGAATTTGCCTTCTCATTCGGTATGAAAAATCTTATAGGGTTCCTAGTGTTCAATCGGAAGCTCTTCGCGTTCCTATGGGAAGCGTAATGGGTTCCTACGGAACATCATATCGGTTCCTGTGCAAGTCCTATAGGTTCCTGTAGGAACTACTATAAGAAAGGCGAGGATACTCTAACAATTTCTGTGAGATGCGCTATTAATTCCTGTAGGGTCCTGTAGAATGCCCTGTAAGGATCGTATGGGATGCCATAAGTTCCTTCAGGTTTTTCCTGCCTGTAGCAACCTTTCGGAACCCTACGAAATTTTTGCATACGTGATATCGGCAGAGGTATGAATTGCGAACCTCAGAGACCCTATTGGCGCTTTCCCATATGGTATCCCTCGAAAAGACAAGACATCTCGGCCCTTGCGCGTCACTGTGACAGTGCCAGAAATCTTTCCATTTTGTATGGTGACTTCTGGCTCCAAAAGTAACTCCTGGCCACGCCACAATGCAATGAGTGCGGTAATAATAAGCGTAGTAAGTTCCATGACAGCTACCCAGGTACTAAGCGGTCTGTCGTTTACAAACCTCACTTGCCAACTGTTTTAGCGATAACAATTGCATATAATTACTGTCATTTTGGCGAGGTCGATAGTTCTAGCTGATAAGAGCATACACGAGGCATATGGAGTCCATGGGTTTGTTATGATAGCCTCCCTCAGGCTTGCCCTTGGCTTTGAACTTGTCACTCCGGCATTCTTTGAAGTCCATGTATCTCCGTCCGAAAAAGATAATTGAAGCAGGAATGCAAATCAGGAAACCAGTTTGTATAATCCAATAACTTCTGCTCTTTGCTTTTCAAATGGACGTTTAAGATATCCGTCTAACAAGTCACAACATTGTTCAAAGGACATTGATGGATTACGCATTATCTTCTTCATCCATAGGCTCCAGTATCAGATCTAGATATCCCGTCAAGAATAACTAGATGGTAAGTAGTGAGCAATTTTCATTTTGTAATTCCGAGTAATTTAGTTGCGGACTTGCGATATTAATATCAAGGTATGAGGGAAATTTTTATAGTTTTTCTGCGCAAGGGTAGGAGGAAAAGTCCTGTCATTACCTCTGAATAGAGCTGCTTTTATAGCCAACATGATCTCGTATTTCGGAGCACAATTGAGATCATATAAGTTGCGTATATGTAGGTTCAGTAGATTCCGGTACAGCCATGTGGCACATAAAAGGTAACACGTGGGAAACATGGCTCTCCCATTGTCCGATAGAAAGATTTTGCCAGCATTATTATTATCATAACAGCAGTTGAAGGCTTTAATTTCGATTACAGGAGAGAGCCGCAGGGATGAAAATGATTCCACCCGGGAGAACCCATGAACTTTCTTAAATGTGGTGGTACAGTTTGGTTTACAGTGCATTTCTGGTAAAAAGTTTTCACGAAAACTTTTCATTTTCCGGAGCGCTTAATATGCGCCGTGACTCTGAATGCCCAACGAAAACGGGAACTTCTAGATTCCAAATATTTACATATCAATTTTTTATATATTTACACTGAAGAAGTACCGTGAAAGAAATTGTGAATTTCCAGGAAGATCGTCACATGCGGCTTTTCGTTTGCCTGAGAATTGTGCAAAGAAAAGGGAAAATAGGTAGATAGGGTGACAATGAGGGGAAGATGGTGGCTCACAGAGATGAAACTTTTTATTTCCATTTCCCTCAATGTCTAGTACCATATATCCCAGATACGTGCGCCGGATAGGAGAACTCTGGAGGGATTCTGGGAATTTTCTCCCAAGTTTATGTATCAATGTGAAATTGAAGACGCGGTTCAAAGCCTCTGCCTCCAGTAAGTTTGAAGGTTTAGGGTGGGAGACACTGATATTTCTCCGATAACACTATTTTTCGAACATTGTCAAATCTTGTAGACACATTGGCTATGCGATTGAAATTTTTCGTTACTCCATTTTCTCCACAGAAAAATGAGGAAAATACACGATTTGCATCATTTACCAATATTACAATAATTATCAAATTTTGAAATTTTTAATTTAACAATGCAAAAATTTGACAAATTTGAACGTTTTCTGAAAATCAAAAAAAAATTTAGAGCCATAGATTTACCCAAGCAATTTCGGTCACGATCTTATTTTTATACCCCCGCTGCAGTTATCAATAAACTTTTTATTTGAAACACTAAAAATACTTATAACCACGGACAGTTCTCATTATTCTCGTAATCTTTCGGGTTTAAATAAACTACGTTTTTCACGAAAAACTAAATTACCTACGAAAACTGTAACATACAGCCGTTAAAATTTTCTGATAGGAGAGTTAAATGTTGAAGGCGATCGTAACCGAATTTAACCGAACAAATTTTATAGGAAAATTATGAATTTGGCCTGTAAATGTCATCCCAACTCTCTTATCCTTTTATTGAATGATCCTAAAACCAGCTCAACTGGAAACTCCCCTTAAAATTTTCTCATAAAGTCTGTGTGATATCGGGGATACACATAAAATGAGATCGCGAGGGCGGACGAGAACCCAACCCCATGGAAACTGACTTCCACCCAACCTCATCACAGAGTTCGGTCCCTGATTTGACCTCAATTTTTTCCCACAAACTTAACAACAAACCTACGGATTTGGTCTATAAAGCGGCGCAGCAACCCACTTTATGCCCTTACTGAATGGTCTTCAAACCAGTTCTGTTAAATACTCATAAATATCGATCAGCCCCAGAACTACGAGTTATTTCGCGTCACTGCTGCCCCAACGGAACGTGCGATTAACTTTTTCCAGGAACGATATTTTATACTCTCGTTAGCGGTAGGACGTTCACCTCAACTTCGCCCAATTCTCTATTTGCACTGTGCGAAATCACTGGGCCACTCGAGAAGTTGATTACCCAACTCAGTCAGTCATCATTTTTTTATTCTGTTACGGTAGCCCTCGGGGGTCTCGAAATTTAGACTAATTTTTCTTCGAAAAATACAAGGCAGGAGAATAACAAACTTATTAGGTCGGTATGGCTAATGAAAACTACCGCTGGGAATATATATTGACTGTCATAAATTCAAACGCGTCTTTATGAATTCTTTTGGGCTTCAGCATGTTTTATTCATGGTGGTCTGTGTTATGCCGCGATGGAAGCAAAAAGAATAGAGGCAAGGTGATTGAGCGGTTGAAAAAGTAGTTCAGAACCTAGGCTTGGGATCAAAGTTTGGGGACGATGTTTTTTCGGGTTATACAATGCTGAAGAAAAAAAAAACAGCAATTTCCCGTAATCTGATATTTTTTTCAATATTGATACACACAACGATGATCAGCTATTTGTGCTGCTTGTTTATTTTTTTTCAGAGTTAATTGGCTCAGTTGAAATGCGTCATATATATACTCGAGAAAGATGTGAAAAAATTTCACTATCTCGGACGCGTCTGGGTGCCATCCGACCTGGAATAATCTTCAACTCTCTTTTTTCTTGGTCAAGGTTAGGAAATGTAATGCTTGACCTTGCCCGAGGATGATGTCACAAAACGGCCACCGTGAAAGTTGCTCATCGATCGAAAACCCTCGGGATGGGTTCATGTGATGAACGAGCTCTATATAGAATTTTCAACCCCCATATATCCTATCGCTGGAGAATTTTTTGAGAAAATCAACTCGTAGGCTAAACCTTCTTCCCATTACCTGATACAACTGCTTTCCCTGACTGCCATTTGGTAGCTGTATAGACAACACTCCAAGGATCCAGAGGGTCCTGTTAAATATTCGGGCCGAAATCGGAAATTTTGTAGTTAGGAACGTGAAAATGTGAATTTCAAAATTTTTTTAAATTTGCACAATTTATAAACATTTTACCAATCCCGAATTTTTTTTTTCAAATTATGTCCAAATCAATTTGGCGCAATTCGCGTATGATATAATACATGAGACGGTAAAAATTTGATGAGGTCGTATCTGAGAATATTGTCATCGCATAGAAAATTAATGGAGGACATGAAGTATTGCAAGTATGGTACTTACTTAAACGGTATTCCTAGGAGGCATCAGAAAGGCACTAAATATGCAGTATGAAAAGGGGATTGGCTTTCAAAGTACAAGAGGAGCTCTATCTTTTTAACCGAAGCCGCCTCCTACATGTGTTACACAGTGCTCAAATTTTAACGATATCATGAAAAAAAGTTTTTAAAAAAACCTAATCTGGGTCTATGCAACGTGTGTAACACCAATTTTATACAACCCTTTACACTTCAGATTAACCCACCGAATTCAGTGCGCTCATCACCATAGGTTCACATAGTCTCATTAAGGTGATTAAATTACATTGCCCCGCATTAATCAAGGTACTACGCAAAGAGCAGTCAAGCATCATATATATGACAGGCATGCAATTATCGGACGAATTGTATGCATACTAATTATCGCCATTAATGTCCTAACATCTGGAAAATTCGAATCCCCAGTAATTTAAAGGTACTCATTTTGGTGATTAATTCTAGCCGAGATATTGGTTCGTAAAGCCAGTATCGGGAGCATCATATTACAGGTAATTAATGTGAATGAAATATATGGGTAAAATGTAATTATGGAAATGGAGGAATTATCATTTTGTTAAAAATTCCATAATCTCCAGAATTTCACACACATACACACAGTAACACACCAACACACACACTTAAAAATCCATCTAGAAATGTAGCTTACACACTTTACCATCGGCAAAACATAAAACTACGAACTTCGATGCTCGTCAAATTAACAGCTTAATTAACATTGAATTTCAATTCCGAAATGATCCGATTTTTCCCAATAGAATTCATTGATGAAACGTGGAAGTTTCCAATTGCTAGTGATTGATTGTTCCACCCTTGAACACCCTGATTATCATATTGAATATTTAGTAATTGGATATGAAAATGACCCATTGTCCGTTTAGCACATGCTAACCTATCATCATTCCCGGTTTCACAGATTTACCGGATGCCATTCCATTTCCACTAGAAAGAATTCGATTATATGCATTAAGCAGTGTCAATGTTTCTTGTGTCACGCGAGGCGATATTGATTTTCGCGAAAACGCGAATTCGCGGAATTAGATGCGCGCTCTACCGGTTCCACAACTCGGATGAAATCAAAGTGAAGCAATTTATCAAACCATTCGAACATCTGCGGGAAACAAAAATTGTTATTTTTTTTCATATCCATTACTGACTGTTTCCTGGAAAGTTCAATATGCACAATCTGGAGTAAAGCTTTTAGACAGATGCAGGTTCCCCAATTGAGAGCACTCCACTATATGCTGAGACAAAAAAAACTTCTCTTATAATTTCACTTTGCGTCTACGGCGTCGTAGCAAGGATTTTACCGTCTTGAAATAAAATATTTACTTGTCAACTTTTTCCGCCGTTACACGTGAACAAGATTTATTGCGGGATTTATTGAGTAAATTACATCTTGAGTCAGGTACAGATATAGTTCATCAAGTATTACCCCCGAAATGGGCGTAGGTATTGCAAGTTATGTTAATTTCAGCTAGAATACCTACACCCACATACACACACGGTGTATCGGGGTTTTGCTGTGGTGGGTGGAGTATCTGCCTACTCCGCAGAATGTTTCACATGGTGAAATATTTTCTCATGGATTCCGACGGATAGAAGGAACATTCCGTGTGAGCTATCGGCGATGCCCATAGAGTGAGACGCAAGGCCGGGCGGGAACGTAATCCCACACGGCGGGAGGGGGTGGTGGATTCCACCCTACACATCTGCCATTGTAGAGCTCTCTAGAGGTTTACCCTGTGTTTAGAAATACGATGGCTCAAATGGCTACTATCGGTCCCAGCCGGATGGGTGTCCTGTAGTCCCTCCCGAATGAATACTCAAGAGCAGCTACTGGGGAACTGCAAACGAGAGGGACGGAGATAAAAAACACACACATACTATCTGAATTTATCCAAATGCTATTTCAACGTGTGAAAGCTTTCGGAATGTTGAGTATCCAACACTTGAGCATTCGTGACAATTCCGCCGAGCAATCCTAGAGTTACGTCTTCCAATATAAGTCGAGGGTCGAAAATTCTTCATCCGCCCTGGGAAGTTACAGAAGGCACTCTCCCTTGGGTTTTATCTCGTCCAGACTGTACACATTTGAAAATGACCGTGGTATATTTTTCTTTTGCGAGTTTACTCTGGATGTCCCATCGCATTGAAATGAGCTTCCCGAATTGGATTTTCCTATACACGAATTTGAATTCGGATTTGAATCCCATTCAAGTTGTCTGTGGATAAACCAAATAAATAAAATAAAAGTCTCCTAAAAATTTAGTGAAAGAAGTAAGTATGGTTCAATATGCTGGTGCGATTGAAATTGGGAAAAGAGACAGAGCTTGGAGCCCAAATTACGTCAAACATGCAAAAACCACTTTTCCAGTTTTCCTCGCCCTTTCAACTGGCTCTTGCCCCTAACATTCCAAAAAGAAGGCCTTATACCGAAATTAAAACGTTACAAAGAACTCAGACATGTTCCCGAATACTGATCAGCACATCATCATTCGACCAGACGCCCGGATAATCCACGAGATGTGACATTGGGATCCACATCATCCATTTGCTAACTCTCAAGATTAATGTGACCCGAGAAGTTTTCGGCTTAAACCGTGTGCGCAGTAAGGTCTGAATCAATCATTGTGACATACGTAGGTGATTTGCCAATTCATACTCGTGATCCCTACATTATTATCGTCACCGGACACGTTATTTCAATGGGTCCAACTCGTATTACAAATTGATTTCGCAGCTGAGTAATTCGAGGCAAAAAGCGAAATTCAACCCTTGAGGGGTCGCGCTACGGTTTCGGCGCGCTCGTTACTGACTTTTTAACTTCCCAAACACAACCACGAATATACAATTATGTCATTTCGATTTGGGACCAAAAAATCGTGATGACAAACCGGTCCGACATTTTCACAAGGAATGCAACGGCTGATTTGATACGCCAACGCCAATCTCGGCCAATTATCGGTCGGATCAGGCTTTTATTCCCGCTAATCTATTATGAAATTCACGGAATTACGAAGCTATTGTATCACGTAATTTCAGCTCTCGTTTGTGACTATTGTCTCCCCACTGCCATGCTGTTAACTCTGCAAGGCTCGTAAATGCAAATACTTCTACTAATTGATTCACCGATCGGAATGCCTGCTGCTTTTCCATGGCTCTCGTAGTACCGCCTAATTGGAGCAGTTACACACCGACGAGGATTCTAAAGAGTACGTGAGACCGCAGAGTAGAACTGGTCTCACTTAACCCTCGAGATCTCGCGCCACGGGCTCAGCAATTTCTCATCAAGCTAAAGACGGAAAAGTGCGATTCCTGCTCTGAGCTGTCTAAAAGGAATGCATCATTTCATATGCACTAAACAGATTTTAATTTTTCTTTTCGATATTGAAAATTATATTACCCGGAGCAGCGCTTATAAGGCGACCAATAAGGTCCGGCGGAAAGGCGGACCTCCGGAAGGATCACTCCTTTCATTGAAAAACTCGGAATACGGCGGCGCTGGGACGATAGCGAGCTCGCAAGTCTCGAAGACATCAGAGGACTCATGGTTTTCTTCCTAAGTTAACATCCTAAAATTGTTGGTAACCGATGTTCTGCTTGTAACGAAGGGAATCCTCCAATGCCACCAGCAAAAGGTAGGTTTGTATCCACAGCTGCTGTACACTATCAATCATGGTAACGTTTCTCCCTTGATAACTTATTACACCCCAGTCACTGGCCGACCCGCACCGAAATCGATCCCCGGAGTGTAAGCTTGCGCACAGTATCTCAAGCGCGCGCACTTTTTACCAATCCTCCAGGATAAGCTCCCCAACTCACTCGACCAAAACAAATCAGTCGAGCTAGCCATGAAGTAACACTAGGACGTGCGCACCCTTATCTCTAGTGAGAGCCCTCATTATGAGTCCTGGACTAGGTCATGATCCTCTGTCAACTTACAATCACACAATTGTTGGTAAGCGACGCAATATCTTTAAGGAGACCTAAATTCCATGAACTTCTTCCATTGTACATGGCTATTGTTCAAGGCAATCCAGGCTTATGTCTATGGCAACAACCACAGCACATCCTTTTCCAACTCGCCAACTGCTGCTTCGCCCTATCCTATTCAGCACCATCATCCAAAAGGGGGATTCTCTTCATGCATTCGGTCCTCATCATCGGTAAGTGACACATGACAGTAGATAAGATGAGTGAACGTAACCCTAATATGATCCATCCAAATGGATAGGTTTTATGCTTCTGTCGGGATGGGCCTGGCACGTGATCTGCGCTCCTGACATATTTTCCTGGAACTTTACCTTTCTCATCCTCAACCTTTGCCAGTTGGTCTACATCGTTTATCAGATGCGACCGGTCCGGTTTGATCCGGAGCTTGAGGAGATTTATCACACGCTCTTCTTTCCATTCAAAGTAAGTAGATAATTAACTCAAAATGCACTCTTATGAGGATTCTATGGGTTACAAACCACAAGCCTGCATTGATAACAAACGTGACCTTGATCGAATGATATGATTCAGTTCAAGCAGAAGTCATTCGTTTCTAAGCTCACTAGGTCGGCGTTCTAACTGATTCGAGTCTGCAGGTCAATGCATAACTATGAATGTATCTTCACACTATGCTTCCTGCGCTACCTTTAGGTGGAGCTTCTGACTTCACAGGTGCTCTGTAATACTGACATTGGTCGGTCTCATTTGTAGGATGTAATGGACAGTTGATGAGAAGCTTGATCTAGAAGGAAGAAACAGGAGACTACTTCACCACACGAATAGCTTTGACTAATGCAAATTGTCTGCTCAGGTATCACGAATGCAGTTCAAGAGGCTGGTGTCACCAGAGTTTGCCACAATAATGTCACTACATGCAGGTGAAGCCTACGCAATGCAAAACCTCACACGCACAGATAGATTAGGTCTTCTATTAAGTGGAAAAGTCAATGTTCTCAGTGAAACAAATTTCCTACATCCAATACTGCCATGTGAATTTCTGGATTCACCAGAGTTCGAGAGTTCTCGAGCCTCCGTAGACGATAAGTTCAAAGTGAGTAGCTATTGATTTGGTAGGGCTATTTGTTGTTGAGGTGAGGATAATTGGTGTTTCATTTAGGTTTCGATTGTCGCAGCTAGTTCCTGCAGATATTTGTATTGGCAGAGATCGGCACTAGAGTATCTACTGGTGAAGGAGGCCTATTTGGCGACGGTGTTGACAACTTTAGTCGCGAGGGATATTGCGACCAAGTTATACGCTATGAATAGTAAGGTACCTCACATCATTGTTTACAGGAGCATATCGGCGAGTTGAGATTTTTTGAGAGAATTAAAGGCCTCATTGAACAATTTGCAGATTGTTACGGATAAGGGATCGCATTTGGACATACGATTGCCTTCGATAAGCGGTGGCATCGGCGTCAGCTCGGAATATCGCAGCCCACGTGCCTCCAGGCAAGCACTGATTCGCCGGAAGGATGCGAAACACGCTGCTAACAATGGTAATCTCATCTAGGCAGATTGTTGAGAGACTTGTATTAGGCGTGATCTAGCCCCAATTTACAAGTCCCAAATCCTTGTTTGGAATTTTCAAAGGGTTGATTCTATACTTGAAAATTGAGATTCGGCATTCTTGACGTGAAAAACTAGACTTCTTGGGCTAGTCGTTGCTTCAAAATGTGGTAAATTTTTTATGTCAAATGTTCTTACAATTTTATACGGAGGAAGAAAGGGGGAGGGATGGAATCAATTGGCGTCTTCAAAGTAACTCATCCGGAGCTCACTGCTCCACTGTTGTAAGTGGTGACGTTTGCGATACCTCGATACGATGCGGAAAATTTATGCCGCATCCATCCGGAAGCGAATAATATAGGCTTTAGTGACCTTGACTAGGAAAGCGTAGAATTAAAAACACCGAAATCCTTTCGTTTCCCTCCATGACTTGGATCGATTCTTCTACATTTATCTTCCTAAGTGGTTCAAGTACAAAAGTACAATAACAATTCTCGATTGAGTTTTCTGTAAGACGGATTGCGGTGAAGTTAGGCAAGCTCGATGTTCACTTATCTAAGTGCCGGTTCTTCTCACTTAGATTTGAGCAACCGACCGTGTTAGTAAAACGTCACAATATAGACATTATTGATAATAGAACCAAAGAAGGTATGGAATAAGTAACCGCGAAATGGAACATGTGGTTGTCATTATAAAAAAAAGGAGAAAAGGAGAAAAGAGAATCCCACAATGCCCCAATGAACACCTATAATTATCTCTCTTCCTAACTCTCGACTCAAGCACTTAATTAAAAATTAACTAACTCTTGATAGGTGGGACAAAACCGAAGGATCGAGTGGTTAACAACCTCACGAAATTGGGAGCCCCAAATATGGAACCATTACCAGAACTGCCATCTTGCGATGACTTAGCATCGAGCGGAGTCGAAAGTTGGCTCGACTCTTCCAGCAAATATCACAGCTGTGAAATTGTCGATGAGGAGTGAATCAGGAAATTTGTGAAGTTCTCTAATTCACACAGTCTTCCTGATTATTTTTTTACACAATTATCCGATGATTTTTGGTAATCATCGGGGTGTTGCACATTTTTAATAATAATGTTAAGCATCTTTTGTCACTTGTATGAGTTGGTGAACAGTGGAGTCCTAGCAATGTTTGCAGTTTTTATGACCACGAGTTTGTTGACTAAACTTCATCCTTAGTTGAGAATATACACAATTGTATTATTCCTGTTGTAATAAACGTTTGAATAATATGGGTTGTGTCTTTGATTCTTCTGTACTAAGAAGTGTGTGTGTGTGTGTGTGTGTGTGTGTGCTAGAGCGATATGCATCGTTCTTTCGGGAGAATTCCGGGACCAAAATTTGACCACGCGTACACACACACACACACATACACATCGACTCAGAATTGCGATTTTTTTTGGTGCACTAAAAATGGTCACAGAAAAAAAATTAAATCCAGGATCATCACAGGAGCTTCCCACAAAATCAAGAAAACAAAATCGCGGATTCAATATTTTCATCTCCTGATTTTTCTGTAAATTTCTATTTCACCAGAGGAAAGGCTCTTCATTCGATTACCAAGTATCTGATCAATTTGATATCAGTTGTAGCGCTGATTACTCTCAGTTACCTCTCTGCGAAGTTCAAATTACGTAAGGGATCAATCTAATTGAAGTATACAACACTTCATGCGGAAAACAGGAAGTCCCGGGATTTCGTGTCGAATACATACACGTAGATTGTTATCTTCCCGCCATTATCATAAGTGACATTCAAGCTGTACGGAGTAATACAATAGTTGCACGTTTACCGGAGAAATATTTTCCAGCTTGTCGGCTAATCGGTGTAGTTACACCACGGTGAGGCATTTATGCGCAAAATGTGGCCGACATCTAATGGGAATAAGGTGAGGAAAGATATGGACTGCTTTTACTCCTTTTTCTTTTAACAAAAAAATACGCAAAAAATTCCTCTTCCATTTTCATTTCTGATTTTGTGTTATGATGGAAAATCTTAAAGAGTAAAAAATTATGAATTGTCAAAGCGTAAAAAAAAAAATATTTGCAATGCTTGAAAATTTTTTTTCAACTCAAAATTTTGGAAAAAAAATGGGGAATTTCCTTAAACATACATATACGCACATACACCGCAGGCGCATACACGACATATGTCTATGACAAAGTGTCCGAGTGATGCCAAGCGTAAAAATGTCACGAACATCGGAAAGTTAATAATGCCTCTCTTTTTTTCTCGCATTATTAAGTGTTCTCATAAAATTTCGGAGGTGGGTAAAGGGCCTGCAATAAATAAACGAAATCTTGGCTGACCACAGCAAGTATTAATTGGATCCATAAATTCGCTAGCCACAATCGAAATAAGAACATGAGATATTATAATTCTTTTGACAAAAGTCCAAACTAAAAGGCAATACCGATTACATGTGTCTCCCATTGAACATGTTTCTTCACTGTAAGATTCGGGGATGAAAAATCGCTGGCGATTCGTAATCGTTCGTGAAAAAAAAATGATCCTTATAACATACATGGGAAATCTTTCGGGTTTGTACCATACCCAAATTGGCCATTTTTCCCCGCCTTTCTTTCCATTGGTCCATTATCGCGTCGGCAAACACCAAAGTATTTATATCCATTTTGGAGTCGAAACGGGATGAGTAGTAGATAGTGGATTATCATTAATGATGACGCGTCAAAAAATATCCGACGCCGAAGCTTTGCAAGAATGATGAATCATCCACTAACAGAATCGTGAATGAAATGCATTCGTTTGGAATTCTCCCAGCCTCTCAGCTCTCCGTGCAATGTCTGCATTGTTTATCATTTGAATAACAATTTGTTGATTTCCGCAGTGTCAAAGACAAGTTCGTACATCCTACGCGGAATTCTCCAGTTGTGCTTTCAATTCGTAATTAGGAAACCCGTATGTAGCACTTAGCTGCAAGATGCTTAAGATTTGCTACCTTGTGTCATTCCTAAAATTTGGCGAAAAATTTTTTTTGCAGATAAAAAAACCGCGCCTGAAGATATATGCATATGTTTTCTGCGGTTAACCACTTTCATTGAGTAGGCAGATCAGCGTTGTACGATGAACATGAAGATTAGGAGTGTTTATGAGCTGTATGGTGATCATGATCGTCTGGTCTTGAATGACAAGTTGCAGCGGTGCGATCCCCGCGGAAAAAAAATGTTGGGAGTACATGTCTTCTATATGAATTATATCGGTTCAAGGATAGAAAATGCATTACACATAAAGAAGGAATATGCTCGTCCCATCCCATGCCCCCTCCGATGGCTGCCTGACTTCTACAAGGTTTTCGGCGTCGGTACTTTTCCCTGCGTCGGTTTTGCATGTATGCCGCTGCACATGATATCGCGGCCACGTGAACAACACATGTTCTGCAATTTCGGCAATTGCTGCATAGATCGAGTATCCTCATATTTAAATGGGCGGAAAAACTGACAAGAAATTTTCCCTCCGGAAATTGTGATTTTTTTTTCTTCAATATTAATTAATTTTTTAATTAACCAAGTTTTGAAAATTCCAGAACCGAGGAACTTCGTTCATTTTTACCTTCCGGGTGACGGGAAGTTCTTGTTATAACCCCGGCAATGAAAAGTGTCGCAATGGAAAATTTCCACTATCCTCGACAGTTGCCCATGTTATCCTTGCATTTATTGATTTGTTTCGTTAATTATTCAGTTACTCACCTATTCTTTTATGCATTTGAAATTTTTGAAAGTTTAATTGCTGTTCAAAGCTGCGCTTCTTTCGTACCTCTATCGACGCAATTTTCCATCGAATGTCCACGAGCAGTGTAGTCGTTGAATTTTTTATAATCAAAGAAGTTGAGATATTGAATTTAATGGAAGGAATTACTTGAGGTAGTTTTTACATGATTGGTACGATTAAGGAATCTCTGAAGCGATGGGAAAGGTCGTGAGAAAAACAATACTTTTAATGCACTTCGGAAGTGGTAGACGCACTCTACGGGAGCGTGATTGGATTAATAAAACGGGTTTTACTTGAATGAATTCAATGAAAATTGTCGTTGTTGCATGAATTGCAAGTCTTGCTCGCTATTTCCATTGTTTTTGTAGTCTGTTTAATCGTATTTTGTGGGGGGGAATAGTATTTTTATGGAAGGGAATTGGTAATTCAACTTTCTTAACTCCTCGGTATAGGAAAACTGGTGATAAACTTGAAATCAAGTAACACACACACACACACACACACACACACGGGAGAAGTCCGCGAGTCACTAATTTCAAAGACACACTTCCAACATTCTAGCCACATTTCGGTTCTTGTCTCATGTGAACATAGGCCTTGGAATATTAAAATATTCCGCACACTTGCAAGTACTCCATCAAATGCTAATTTATGATAACAAAGCTATTCTTACCAGAAATAAGGCATATAATTAGCTCATCACTTGAAATCACTCGGTTCCGTGATGGGGATCTGATCAGATTCTCATTTTTTTTGCATATCATGACGAGCCAACAACCAACGAATTCATTAGGCTCCGTGACTCAACACATTCAACTGATCGTTAGAACTGCAGACAATTAACTGTAGAAATTAGTAGTCAAATATTTTAATAACGTTGTCTGCAATTCGTGATATGAATTTTAAAATTTCATTAAATGTCTAAAGTTATTTGACCATTGACAAGTCACTTCATCGGAGAAATATATTAACCTACACACCGTAGTACAAAGTTCCCCCATCTCGAAATTAGATAAGCCTGAGTGACTCCAGTGCAGACCGCTAATGACAGCTAAAGTGTCAGGAGTGAAAAAGGATAAAAGGGTCTTTCGCGAAGAGATTGATCTCAGTGGTTGGAAATATCCGAAGGCCAAGTGGCCTATCTGCAAGTGTAATCGCAGAAACATAGTGCGACCTCAAGCTACCACCGATGCCATTCCATTATCATGCTCAAGGTGTAGTGCTACTAGCCGATAAATTTGCGCGATTTGTTGTTTACACTCGCCCCGTGCATTATCTACACCTAGTTCGTGCGACATCCAGGGTGTAGAAACATGAAATGCCATGGTCTAGCAATAGATATAGGTCCACTAACAATTCGGGAGATTTAATGGGTGTCATCTGTGTATTGGACTTCTGGGAGTTGTGGTAGGAATACTGAGCATGATTAGCAATTCAATTGGTGGGGCAATTGGGTCTACCGCAGAACATCTTCACAGTGATTGAAAAATATTCTCCAAGAGCAGGAGATCGTGGACTTGGGAGAAGAACCTCGAACGAAAAAATGATTTTCTGTTCCCAGCACTGTACACTCATTCAGGGCTATGTTATCCCGGCTTTTTTAATACACTTAATTCGAGTATTTTTCCCAGGTGAAAGCTCATAAGTAGTATAGACACTGCCATTGGCCAATTGACTCAATGCTATCGATCTCTCACATTCAATTACTTAATAGCCATATCAGTGGGGCTGGCTTGATGACTAAACCCCTTGCTTCGTAATCTTGATTTATGTATCGAGCCATTAAACCCCAACCCCATTGGTAGACGTCTGAAAATTATTGGTTGTTACGTAAAAAACAATACGTTACACCTTTGGTAACTGGAAATATTTCTTCTGAAAAATATTCTCTCAAAATATTGTCTCAAAATATTGTCTCAAAACATTCTCTCAAAATATTCTCTCAAAATATTCTCTCAAAATATTCTCTCAAAATATTCTCTCAAAATATTCTCTCAAAATATTCTCTCAAAATATTCTCTCAAAATATTCTTTCAAAATTTTCTCTCAAAATATTCTCTCAAAATATTCTCTCAAAATATTCTCTCAAAATATTCTTTCAAAAGATTCTCTCAAAAGATTCTCTCAAAAGATTCTCTCAAAAGATTCTCTCAAAAGATTCTCTCAAAAGATTCTCTCAAAAGATTCTCTCAAAAGATTCTCTCAAAAGATTCTCGCAAAATATTCTCTCAAAATATTCTCTCAAAATATTCTCTCAAAATATTCTCTCAAAATATTCTTTCAAAATTTTCTCTCAAAATATTCTCTCAAAATATTCTCTCAAAATATTCTCTCAAAATATTCTCTCAAAATATTCTCTCAAAATATTCTCTCAAAATATTCTCTCAAAATATTCTCTCAAAATATTCTCTCAAAATATTCTCTCAAAAGATTCTCTCAAAAGATTCTCTCAAACGATTCTCTCAAAAGAGTCTCGCAAAATATTCTCTCAAAATATTCTCTCAAAATATTCTCTCAAAATATTCTCTCAAAATATTCTCTCAAAATATTCTCTCAAAATATTCTCTCAAAATATTCTCTCAAAATATTCTCTCAAAATATTCTCTCAAAATATTCTCTCAAAATATTCTCTCAAAATATTCTCTCCAAATATTCTCTCAAAATATTCTCTCAAAATATTCTCTCAAAATATTCTCTCAAAATATTCTCTCAAAATATTCTCTCAAAATATTCTCTCAAAATATTCTCTCAAAATATTCTCTCAAAATATTCTCTCAAAATATTCTCTCAAAATATTCTCTCAAAATATTCTCTCAAAATATTCTCTCAAAATATTCTCTCAAAATATTCTCTCAAAATATTCTCTCAAAATATTCTGTCAAAATATTCTCTCAAAATAGTCTTTCAAATTTCACATATTATTTATTAGGGCGTCTTAAATTGCCATGTTCATATTTGAAATTGAGCTCTTGAGAAACAGGAATATGACATCAAATGCCCCAATTTACGTCATTCAATTACTTAATGGCCACATCCATATGGCCATACACTGGATGATTAAGGCACTTGTTCCGTAATCCTGATTTATGTATCAAGCCATTAGCCCTCACTCCATCTCATAACCATCTAGAAATTATCGGTCCTGCCAAAAAAAAAAAAATAATTTGTTGAATGGGCGTGTCACATAAGAAGCTTCAAATTTTCAATTTTTGCCCGCGTAATTTGGAATTTTTCTGCAATTCGGAATATTGTAAAATCGTCAAAGTTATCAAACCTTCCCAAGTTTTTGAAATAGAGAAAATTGTTCCATAAGTGGGGGTGGCTTCTTGCTCGACGTCCTTGTATTGTAATCTTGATTCATAAGTTCAGCTATTGTTCCCCACCCCTTCCCTTGACCGTCCGAAAATGACGGCTCTCTGCGTAACAAGCCGCAAAAAATATCAGCGCAAATTTTTTTATCCTCATCCTTGCGCTATTGTGTACTCGCGACACTCATTAATCACTAGGTACAAACGTCGGCGAGATCAAACGATATGGCACACCAAATTTCAGCCCCAAATAATTAATCACGGGGTCATGAAATTGTGTCTGATTATAGTGTACCATATCCACTCGCTGCTTCATCAATCCATTGAATTCAGTAACGGAAAAATTTGTACACGCGAACGAAGGTTTAATCCATTATTCGGTGGCGCGAAATTCTCCAAATTTCTAAAAGTTTTAGCCTATACAAAATTTTCATGAAATATATTTTTTCTAAGCCGACTCATTGAGGAGGATAACTCGAATAGAAATCATACTTTTAACGCACGTTATTAGGCTTCTGCACACACACACACACACACACATCTGAACATTTGTTTAGAGATATGAGAGATTGGCATATATCCCGTGAAATGGAATAGTTTCATGAAAAGTTTTACTTCTGATTTTTCCGAGTTATTACAATAACAGTCTCTACGGGGAAGCTAAAAATTCCAAAAAATTTGAAAACATAATTTCATTCGCTTCACACCAAGCCACCTACCGAAAGCTTCTACCCCACAGATCCAAAGCGTCTCAAGGGTCTCACCACCGAAGCCCAACATGACTCGTGGTGCCACCTGTGCGCAAGGGGCGTGGCGCCCGTTCCGTGTAAAGCGTTTGGTGCTTTTAGTCGGACTTGAGCATCGGTTCGTGACGGTTGGGGTGACGTACCTCAACGGCATTCAAACCACCCCGTGCGTGTGTGTGTGTGTGTGTGCGTGTGCGTGTGAGTTCACAACGTGCATCTCCCCCTTCATCTCGCCCCGTTTTATGATCTCGCATTGAGCCCCATTAGGCGTGATATGTCGCATGTGTTATGAGGATGATTTCGCAACGTCGTCCGGACAAGTTACGATGACCTCGGTCTCGCGTGTGCGGGCCCGCCAAGATGAGATAATCTCCAAACGCAGCATCCCCAATAGCGCTCCATCGACAGCACCGCCACCCTTATCTGTGGCAAATACGGAAGCATCATGGTGGGATAAACAATGTGAGAAGCGTAAACACAAAAGGCACCCCCATGAAGACCAAAATTATCTTTTCTGTTAAAAAAAAATTCAATTTACATTATCGAAAATTTTACCATAATTCAATTCTAGATGATTTTATCACAATTTCAATTACCAGTGATTTCTCTTCAATTCAAATTATCGACGAATTGATTGCAAATTTTCGGATTGTCAGATTAATTTGCAATTTCTTCCAAATTCAAAGAGCCTTACATCGTCGCATTATTTTTACATAGTTTTTTAGGTCGTTAATGATTGGTCTATGTCATGATTGGGACACTCTACTTGACGTAAGGGGCTGAGTTGATAAATGAGATGAATAAGTAAAAGACATGATTCTGACTGAGGGCACCCAGGCAATGGGCTTGTAAGGTTTCTTGCAATGAGACCGTTGAAAGGTCAAAGTGAAACGGGATGTGGATGTGATAACGACTTCCTGATTGAAGTTGAATAATGCTAACCGAGAAAGTTGGGCAGTTTATGAATATCATCTTATTCCATCATTACCATAACTTGAGTTGTTACGAAATGACAAGATTAATTATGTCGTTAACGGGGAATCTCATGAAAAAGTGTCAACAGAAAAGCTCTATCGCCAGTCTGCCCTACACCAATCCGTTCATGAACCTTCTTTTTAGTCTTGATTACTCAAAAACTATGCGGTCAACTTTTAAAAAATTCCTTTCGTGCTTTAACTTCGGCGGACCGAAATTTTCGGAAGCATAAAAAAATTGAGATCGGTCGATTTACAAGCGAACATTCGCCAAAAAAATATCCATACACAAACACACACACAGGGACGTCTCGTTAAAAACATGCCAGGATGCTGCTCAATACCAAGAGAAGCTCTCAACATCTCAAAGCAATAGCTGAAACTGATTTTTCCAAGACCCATATGCGAGCATTCTTTGAAAATGGGGTAACGTTCTTGCCTACATGAATTATTCTCACTGCATTAATACATTAAAGGTTCAGCTCAGTCCACCGAAGTGAAAAGTTGAAGGAAGTGCAAAAAATCTGTTGAAGGTAGTTTCGCAATCATAAACTTGAGTTTCGAGAAAAAGCCACTTTTTCTATGCCCACGGCCGACAGGGGATTAAGTTGTAAAATGCTGGCCATTTCAGGGTGGATGAAAACTCCAAGGTTCGGTGTGTCATCTATGTCTGTACTGTGCTTCATATTCATTCAGGAAGAAATATGTAAAATGAATATTTACATAACGCGAAGTCAATTACTAAATTAAAACATTTTAATTGAAGCATGCATTTCCATTTCCATGAAGTACGGTGTTGAAGATGGAACAGTATTCCATGTTTATATGTCGTTTTAACTAAATACAGCAGGTTGCGAAACAACTTTTATAGAAAATTCGCATAGAGAAATAAAAATGTGAGGGAAATTGGAAAAATGCTGCGAACATCATGGGTGGCGTAATTTTCAATAAATTATCACCTTGCTCCAACCTCCCGGTGAACCTCCCATTCAACCTCCCCTGCGACCTGCCCTTCAACCTCCCCTTCAACCTCCCTTTCAACCTCCCCTTCCACCTCCCCTTCAACCTCCCCTTCAACCTCCTCTTCAACCTCCCCGTCAACCCCCCCTTCAACCTCCCCTTCAGCCTCCAAGTCAACCTCCCCGTCAACATCCCCGTCAACCTCCCCGTCAACATCCCCTTCAACCTCCCCTTCAACCTCCCCTTCAACATCCCCGTCAACCTCCCCTTCAACCTCCCGTTCAACCTCCCCGTCAACATCCCCGTTAACATCCCCGTTAACCTCCCCGTCAACCTTCCCCTCAACCCCCCCTTCAACCTCCCCTTCAATCTAAGCGTCAACCTCCCCGTTAAACTCCCCGTTAACCTCCCCGTCAACCTCCCCTTCAATCTAACCGTCAACCTCCCCGTCAAACTCCCCGTTAACCTCCCCGTCAACCTCCCCGTCAACCTCCCCGTCAATCTCATCTCAACTCAAGGATTCGACGAAAAGATTGATGGGGAAGTTGACAGAGCAGTGGATACCGAGGTTGATGCGAACTTAGACGAGCAGGGTGACGGCGACGTGACCGGAGAGTTTGATGTCGAAGTTGACGAGGATGTTGGCGCCCCGTTGATGATAAGGCTGAAAAGCAGGTGCACGAGCAGATGGACGGGAATGTCGCCGGGAAGATTAATGCCCAGTGTTTTTAAACAGAATCACTGGCGACTTGTTTTCAGTATTTCCTCTATTCTCATCGATGTACTCCAATTGTCCTGACTAGCTATTTTGGAACAGCCTGTATATCTTCTGCAAAATCGGGGAATTTTTAAGGTTTTTAGGGTAATTTTGGAAGTTTGTTAATGCATTACATTTTTAAATTCTTCCAAATTTCTGAACTTTCTTGCGGAAAATGAGATCGAAAGCTTAGGGAAAGACGTGATCAATTTTTCCCATTTTCGTACTTCAGAGACTTCCGGGAATGTTGGAGTGAGATGAGAATGGTGTAGGTCAGATCATTCATCACGATTTTCAGATAAAGGGACCGGGAAATGGGCACTAGTGATGTGTACGTGATTTCCGTGTAGCGAAAGGGTTAATACAGCGTCGGATCGTGACAGACTTATACTACTTTCTAAGTTATTCCCTAGATCTTAGCGATATCATTTCTTATTTGAGCTTACATTGGCTGCGATATACGAAACTGGGGACATTTTGCAATTATCATTGATCAAATTAATGCGCAGAAAAAAAGGAAGCGTAAATTGCTAATTCACAAACGTAATTTACTATTCTGAAATGTAAAAGTTGAAGCCACTAGGGACTGAAGAATTTATTTCGAAGACTGTTGATACTTTTGCAATGAGAAAGATTAGTGACAACCCGATGAATTATGGAAAGCTCTCTTTGAACTGATGATAATTGCGCTAGACGTTTTCGGAAACTCGGTAAACATAAGTAATATTGCGACTGAAGACAATGTGTACTGAAGGACGTTTCGTAACAACTAAGAGCTCTTGACAGTTTGAGAATGAAAAGAAAAGAGGAAAACAATGCCAGGGGCTGACTACAGCGTTAATCCATTTAGAATCGCGCGCGAGAGTCGTAAAAAGTTGGGGGGAGCCCTGATAAAAGGGAGTGGAGAGTGCCATTTCAATCGCATAATCAAATTCAGAGGGATTTTCATCGACGCGATCACGGCGAATATTTTACGAGTTAGCGTGGCTAAAATTCTCCTCTTATTTACGCCTCTTTGACCCATCACTTTTTTTGTTTCATATAACAGAATTCCAAAGCTTCTAAATCTCTCCCAAAGTTGCGAGCTTAGGCAAAATTTTCAGATTTGCCAAATTCGTGCGGATCTTAAAATCGTGATGATTTAAAAGATTTTGTGTGCAACACCCAAAATTTAATTTTTCATCCTCCCCGTTTCAAGGCACTCTAACATTTCTAGAAAAGGTTCGTGTATGTATGTGTGTGTATTTCACACAGAATTTGCTCCTTGAAATTCCGAAATCGTGAGAAAACTTCATAAAAAACTTAATAGAAGAGTGCTATTTCAATCGCGTAATGAAATTCAGAGGGATTTTTATCGTGCTAACCCCGGTATATATTTTCAGTCGTAGCGTGGCTAGAATTCTTCTGGTTTTTCACCCTCTTTTTCTGTCACATCGCTTCTTTCACTGATATATCGACATCATGAATGGTTATAAATACGGAGAATAATAAGGTTAAAAAATACAGTTTTTTTATTTTAGATGAATATAGACGAAGTGGTTTATTCCATAAATCTTTCCCAGACTGCATGCGGAAATTTATACAGTGGTGGGAAATTTTCCAAACTGTTAGGTTTTTTTATTTCAAATTGTCTGAAAATCTTAGAAGCCCTCAAAAAATTTTTTTTCGACTGTGGCTTTTAAAAGCCTTTTAAAAAAATTGTAAAAAAAAATATAGAAATTTCCTAAAATCAACCTTTTTTTAAAGTGATATTTTATTCAACAGCATCGACAGAAATTGGCAAGCCGTATCCAATCAGTTGCATCTATATATTTAACTCTGTGAGCCCAACAATTGTACAAGGCACGTGTAAATACAAATGAGGGTGCGTTATAAAGTGGCATGGGTGGTGCACCGGACGGTTACCCCACGAACTAAATAAACAGGCTGAACTAAAAGCCAAGGAATATTGTTACGTTAATCACCCTATTTGTTGCTGTTGTACTGAGTGTCATTCTGCAAATGATCGAGAGTTTCCGATAAAAACGAGGGAAAAAATTCAGCGATGATGGTGAACAGTTAGACGTGTTGTAATAAAATTGATAAAGTGACTGAACCTCCGTGTTTATCTTCGTTTACCCTTTGGCCAGCCTAGCCGCAGAAGACTGAGCTGTATCGACCAGCCTTACCAACAACATATCGCATATTCTTCATAAGGTAAATTTTCGCTTAAGGTTTTCATTAGAATAATGTACGAAGATAATCCTAGTATAGCCGAGACAAGTGACTTGGGTATTTTGTTTCTTACTCATCAGAATCAGTAGCCCCAAAAATTGAGAGAAACCCAAGTTTCAATAATTAAATGACCTTGGCACGATCCGAGGCCCCGTTTCCCTCGAAAGTGCACGTGCACCCCATCCCCATGACGCGTTGATTTTATGTGAAACAGCCCTTACGTTTCTCACCGCAAGCTACACGCAATGTTATAACATTGACCGCATGCACGACTAGGTTCCACTCAGCATGGTAAATGTAATCGTTTATGGAAATGCACGTGACAAGTGGGTCACTAGCCCCATTGTGTGACTAAAAAAAATGAGTAATTGCTGAAATTACATTGTAGGCACACTGACAAAATGATCAATTATCATGAATTATCAAAATTAATTAGAAATGTCAGGTAACGTGAAAAGTGTTAAATTAAGATAACAAGACGACAATTTGATATCTCCATTTCTTTGAAGACATCAATTAAAAATCCAACAGATGTTAAAATAACGTGAAAATGAACGGACTTTAAGCTTTACAAAAAAATACATTTTGAGCTTTCTATTGAATATGAACTCAATGACTCGAGTAAAGAATATCTGGAAACCTACAAATGACTTAAGTTGAGTCATTCGAAAATCTCAAACTCAGGTCAATCCATCTCTGGAATTAAGTCGTTCAGAAAAACCTCATTTAAGACTATCGAGGTCTTAAATTAATTTTCGTGTACCTGTTGCATTCTGAATGACCAATAAACATCGACAAATATCTGGATTGACTGTGCAAAACCATTAAATTACGAAAACTTTATTATTGCCTCAAATTGCGACTGACTTTCCTGCAATAATTATGTTAAACATGAATATAATTTGAATAACAAAGAGAGTAAAATGTCGGTGAATTGTGCAGAAAGTGCTGAAGGTAGTGAGCCATTATCCCCTTACATCATAGTATTCCCACTGCATTTTACTCCTCCTATATAACCTCCTCGCTGCAGTTAAAGTGCCAGTAGTTCACTCTGTGGAGTATCTCCTTTATTCCCCGGGGGCTCAATGCAATTTTTCGTATGACAACCCCACTTGAGCTTAAGACAGAAAAACAATTAATTAAGCTTCAAAATGACGAAGTCGGAAGGGAGGAAAATATTTATGAAGTAATATCTTAATTTGAGATTAATGACTCCTAACAACTCATCTAATTGTTCGACATTACTATCCAACTTCTTTAAGGCGTCCCTGGTTCTTTGTACCATCCAAATTAAGGTCCAATGAAATATCCCAAAATATTCAAAAATTTTCAGAAAAAGTTTCTTTGAAAACAAGTAGTATAGTATATGAAGTAGAAACGGTCCGCGTCCGGTCAGACAACTCGACTTGCTGGAAAAAATTAAGAGTTTTGCGCAAATTACATTCGTCTATGTATTATTTTCTGGGTGTCTTCTCATAATAATGAGAGATGCTAGAAATCCAAACAACAGTTTTTTGAAAAAAGAATTTCCAGACGTAATAAGTTTGCTCCCCTCCACGATACTATGGATTATTCATATTTCCTTTTCCATTACTGCCCTTCAGGTAGGTTATATATACATACATATACCTGAAGGATCAATTATATTTCACAGTAGACGTGCAGGTGTTTCCGTTGACACAAAATCGACAATTTAATTACTCGGCTGATGCCTCTCTTTTCGTTTTTTCGCGCCATCAATTTAATCGTCCGACGACTCGGAAATTGCTGGCCATGTGTAATTCCCAATGACGCTCAATTACAATTAGAAACTGTAATTAAATTGTGTTCAGTTGCCTAGAAAAGTACACATCGATACAAATTTTGTACGAATTTCAATTTGCCAATGACGATTGCATTTGTCTTTAATTTTTTGGATTTTTAAAATTCGCAAATTATTTGAAACCATTTTTATATATTTGTCCGAACTTTTGAGACGGTCTACATTTGAGCAAGAACGCCAGATTGTTCCACAACTGCATATAGCGTATCTTGGTCGTCGCTTGATAAGATATAGCAAATGGTTTATCGCATACAATCTATAGTTGACAACTCGTGCGTTTCCTCTTCATGTAGGGCATTGAGGAATATTCATATCACTCCATTGACGACATGTTTGTACAAGAATACGTCGTTTCAATGGTAAAACCCCGAGGACTTCGAAATCGCTATGAGAGATCCGCAAATAATCTGACAGTAGATGAAAAAGCGCGTTGCAGGCTTACCTCTTTTATTTGTAATATCCTTGATGGGTTCTTTGAGTGGCTCGGGGGGGGGGGGGATAAGGAGGGGGAAACACGAATAAGTGGAAACAAATATTTGCGTCTCCACAAAGAAAGCCTTAAAATTGACCTAAAATTTGATTGAAATCTTGAAATAAGATTGACCAGCAGAAAACAAAATTGACAAATTAAATTGAATGCGTACAAAGAAGATTATTAGCACAGTTGCGCGATGTCAGCTAGATTCCGCGATATTTTCCAAAAACTCGAGTGGAAGTTAAGTGCACATATTTTAATCGGCCACTTCATTACACAATTCTCCAATTGAGCATACTTAAATAGGCAAATAGAACTATTAATTCTAGCGATAAAACAGAGTGATAATTTATGACGCTGTGTTCTTCTTGTGAGTTGTACTCCAATTTAGGGTGGGACAATGAGAGTGGAATATCGTCGAGGGAGGAATTACCGCAGCTATTGAAATATTGATTGGTGTAGGGTGAGGCGGTGTTAATTGTAGTGCGAATTTTCATTAAGTCAGGTTGGAGCATTAAGCATTGATTGTGGTGAGTTCACAAACCATTTGTGATGTCGGTTGATTTTTTCACTATTTTGTTTAAATTTTCCAACCTGATGAATGATGGACCCGAAGCAGAACGAAGAGATCAATTTGTGCATGTTTTACTAATGCGTCAAAAAATGGTGTTCTATTTGGTCTCCATGGACAACTGCCAGTTGCTGCATAAATTTTAAACTTCAATTCGCAACCTGCGATTTCCCACATGTCAAGTGAAGCGACGGGAATTTTTGATGATCTACTGAAAATTTCCAGTGCGTAGTTTCTTGATAGAAAATTTGGTAAATCAAGGATTTTACATAATTGAAAAAAAAGAAATGAAAGATTTTATATCCAGGAATTTTATTGTAAATTCGCAGAAAATTCTTAAGGTTGTCCTCAACGCAACGAAGATCCCGAATATCCCAAGATTCTGGAGAACGTGCTCCCGCGCACGTGCGACATTTATCAAATTTCGTTCATTGCTCCATAATCGCCCAACTAGCAGTACTACAGCTGACCGTATACATATTTTCCAGGAATTACGGAATGATGATACTATGAATACAAAATGATGAATAGCAAACCACCAAATAGATGAAATATCCGTCGATTTTCTCTGACGTCACCGAGACCCACCCTGAAGAATGAATGAATTATTGATGGGACTGGGTTGCACCGAGCAATTAATTATGCCACAATTAAATTCTCGAGTGGATGGTAGCCGTTTGAAGTATTTTTGATGCAGGATGAATAATTTTGTTCATTAACAATTGAGGAAAATGTGGGAAAGGGGGGCAATTCTAGGAAAAACCAGTGGGAAATCAATAAAATTCCATGGAGGTCGGAGGAATTTAATAAAATTTCCATCTCAAGGAATTTACATTCTTTTGATACAGTTTATTAGTTATGTGAGCCGCGAAGGTTCATGAAAAATCGCGGCCAAGTATCAATTCCTTACGAAACTATTCCATTACCTTCAATAGTATGGAAGAACTATTTCGAGAGATCCATTATGGGGTATCATAAGGAGAGACGAGTATCTTCGGTGATTTTTTAAAGTACTGGATACTTGATTGGAGTACTTGGTACTTGATGCAGTACTCGGTACTTCATTCAAGTATCGGAACTTGATTCAGGTGGATGAGGGAAAAAAATTTAATGTAGACGTTTCTGAATCTTTTGGAATATCTATAAGAACTTATCTAGCAGTTTTTTAAATTTTTGACTCATTTTAATTTTTTGAACATTTTTGGCGCTGCTCAATTTTTTGCAATTTTTGAAAATTTCGGAGGCCAGGTATGCACCCCTTGCGAAACTATTAATGGAATGTGCTCAGGTATTTCAGGTGAATTCCAAGAGATTAATTATGCTCTTGGATATGTAATACCCCTTCAAAAATGTGGATACATAGTATATTACTTGACTAGGTTATGCTATCGCTCCAAACAGATGAAAATTTCAGTTTTCGGAATATTCACGATTCGTCAAACTTTCAATATTTCCCGATTTTGTCCTTTTACAATTTTTCTAACCAAAATTTTCAGCTCCATACCAATCAGATGCTATGAATATCCTCCCACAAATTATGTGATAAACGGGATCCAGAATATCGCGGCCAATAAACGCACACACATACACACACACACACACACAGAGAGAGATAGGTACACACATACACAAACGTGCGTATACAAATTTTTGCATGCATATACAACAACTCTCTGTACAGCAAAGTTGGCAAACTTTTTTTTTGAATCACGATTTCCACCATTTGGAGTACGCGGTATTTTCAGTATTTCGAAATTATGGGATAGAGAAGCGTGCAACAGGAATGTAATTGGATTCCGGTGGTCTAAAGCTGAGAGAATTTTTTTCCCCAGTGATAATTACTCCCGTATTTAATTAAATTCAACTCTGCCTCGATACAATTTCATCCTCAATTTTCCCATGAGCCCTAAAGTCCGCGAATGTTTGTATACGTTTAAAAAATGCACTTCACGCATTACGGGCGTCATGAAACTGTTATCAGTACTCGGGGGGAATGTAATCAAGCCCAACAACATTAATAATACCTCCATAAATTTTCATTTTGACCCTAACACAGAAAAACAAACAAACTAGCGGAACATATTTCCTACTCTGTTACATTTTTGGCCGAATATTGTGAGTCAAATCGCGGCATTTTCTCACCAATCAAATTTCCGCGTTTGTTTTTTTTTCGGCATTTGAACTGCAACCAATCAAATTGCTCCGTACTATCTACAGTTCTAGTGCCTTGTATCAACTCTATGAAAGCCGAAATAACCTAGCACAGAGGATGGCTATATTGTTGTGGTGAAGCGCTTCAAATTGATTTTTTTTCAACCTTCCTGTTCGAAAAAAATGTAAATTAGAGAGGTTTCAAAAATTCCTCCGCGCTTCGCGATATCGCACCACGTTATTGACGTTTTGACGTTCGAAATGTGTTTCTATGTGTGTATGTATGTGTGTGTGTGTGTGTGTGTGAGTGTGAAAACGGTGCTCTCTTCTTGAATTGTGCTGACGCTGATCACTGCAAGGACTTTGATGGGAATCGTTCCACTAGTTTCTTCGGTTGCGAGAGCGCCGATGATTTGAACCCTCCGTTGGTCGCGGTATCAGGATTTCTCTCACAAAAAATTTCACGACGGATGCAACCTAAATAATTAGACATGTTTCTTGATTCTGATGTGAGTTCTAAGCCGGTCAAATTTAGCGCATTTGACCGGCTTATGACATTTTACAAAAAGCAGAAACACGAAGGTGAATTTGGGATTTGGGGAGTTGAACTAACGTACATCCCTGAATTAACGTTTTTACGGGCAGGACAATAGCACCGAAAGACCATCCGCTATCGTCTATTCTCGAATTCGTGGAGGGGCACTCACCCGGGTCGACCATTACCGCAGAATGTCGCTGATGCTTAGTGCCAGGAATGAGCGGGACCCTGATGTCTCATGATGTGAGGGGGGGCGAGGGTTTCCGAATCCAGGGTAAGACAACAATACCCCAACCTTCCAAATTGGTTCGAACAAGCCAAGGTCGTTGCGGTGTGGGATCCACTCCCCTGGGCTAGTAATTCAGGTAGAGCCGTAAAAAAGGCCATTTGAGGACACAGTCACGAAGCGCGTGGTTTGGGATGCCCGATTGCCTAGAGGGCGAAACAAAGGGTAGCAATAGAGACAGTCCAGGCGCGGCAATGAGGCACGAAGAGGATAGGTTATCATGGGGAGGGTCGATAGCCATGTGCGCAAAGCACGCGCGCCACCTGTGCCCTCATATCGCACCAAGAAACACCAATTTTCTGATCCCATGCTGACAATCGTGAGATTTGGCTACTGAGAACCTATCAATTTGATTGCATGGACGGAATCTCCGGTCTACTATATTCGATACGTGGATATACGACATCAGTATATTCCAACATATATATATATATATATATACAGGATGTTGCAACATGATTTTCTGCAAATAATACCATAAGACTATACGAATACATACATATAGGCACGCACATGCATACACTTGACTACGGATTCAGCATCAGAATTGGCATTCCACGGATATGGAGCAAGTTGTGGCCTGGTACACAATAAAATTATGAACGAGCGTTTCCATGTACACGCAACTCGGGAGGCGTCACATCTGTAATTTTCCGCTGGTCATAAATCTCGCGCAAGACGACGAAAAGCTAAAACATGCGGCCGTGTTTTCTACGCCAGTTTACTAGCCCATCCCGCATTTACTGTCTCTTAAAATCCATCAAACGCTCGTTTATTGTCATCCAGAGTGAGACTACTCCCACTGGATCATTCTTGAAGAAAGCCGACAATACGCTTCAATGGGGTAAGGTCTGTTGACAAACCGTAACTAACATCCGCTGTAACGAGCTCCGTGTCTGACTCTTTACGATCTGGCTCTACTTCAACACCGAATGTAGAATAACGCGGGTTCGTAAAAGAATTATGAGCAAGTGATAATTATCCGAGCTGTTGAAATCTATGGTGCGCTACGCGCATAACATTGGTTTACTCTTCATAAATTTTCGGCTTTTTTCTGCGTTTCCCTGGATGAACGAGTACCAAATTCCAGCCGTGAAAAAATGGATAGAAAATATATATATATATATACATATATATATATATATATATATATATATATATATATATATATATATATATATATATATCTTTCGTGAAAACTGTTCTATACTATGGTATTCTTATTAAAAAAAAAAATAATACGATAAAATTTTTTTTGAAAAATGTGAAGTTTTGGAAGGGAAAGAATGACCTTTTTATTCAACACCTGGCATATGACAGAAATAACGATACGAAGCACGGACACTTGTTGCCCCTTATCGTGCGTGAGGCCTGCACCAGTTCCCTTTTCCACAAAATTCCAACTTTTTTTAGATTCCACTCACGCCAGCAAAGAATTTCCACTAATCTACGGGTATGTTGACTCGTCAATTTTTAGGAATGCATTTCGTTACACCTACAAGAGAGAAATTCCGGAGCACGGGCCCGTTCGGTGATATTCGATGCAAAAACATTGAAGTTTGTAGAGAGCGTTGAAAAATGTTTCAGGAAGTTGAGAAAAAAAATTCAAAGCTTCTATCAGTTTTACTTCTTTACAGCTAAAAATTACGAAAAATTGGAATTGACCGTCTTGCTCATCCTCAAAAAAAGCAAGCTACTGACGAGGATAGCGTCGTAAATGCTAGACTTCGGACTTCCACAAAGTGAAACACTTACGCTCAATGTGCAAATACATCCCTCAAAGGCCGAAGGACAACTGTGGCAATCAAGGCAAAGCCGCTGATAGACGCAGCGGAGTAGTAAACTACTATAACCAAGTTCTGAGCTTTTGCTCTTCTTGCTCAGTTCTCCCTGTTGTCATTTGTGTGACATTAGTTTCCCAATTTTGTACTGACAATTCCGTAGGCAGAATGAAAGAACCTCTAAAATCGTCTCTCTGCAAATCTCGGATCGGAGAATTTACGAAGAAAAAAAATGTATCAATTTTGGAAAGATTCTGAACATTTTAAGAATTTTCTGAAGTTCGAAAACCCCAAAAATTCAAATAATTGTAGAAGTTTCAAGACAACAATTTTTTTTTAATACAACATCGTGTAAACTGAATTCCATGAAGCACCAGAAAATTCTTCTCCTCCCTCAAACATTCACGCGGTCGGCGATGATGATTATTATTATTATTTCCTTCATGTCCCACTTGCAGAACTTGGATCCTGAAAAACGGAAGAATGTATAGCTCGTTAAAAAGTTTTTCCCCCGGTTTATGTTGGAGTCGCCAGGGATGAGCGTAGGAAAAAAAAACTGGGAAATAATAGCGAATGAGAAAAAAATTAATTGAGGTCAAACCCTTCCGCAGGGGTGAGAATAATTGTAGCGGGCTTTGGATTAACGTCAAAACTTTGTGTTTCCGGTTTTCCTGGGAATTCACATTGGTCGGGTGAAATACACGACTTGAGTGAATGAGAGAAGGAAAAGGCTTCTGTCAATTTTTAAAAAAATTGTGCGAATTTGCAAATATCAAAAAATTGGAAAGACTCTAACAAGTTAATTCACTAAATTGCAAAAAAATTTAATGGAGGTCCCCATGGAATTTAAGCCAACCCTTTTCAATCAATAAGTTATTTAAACCTTGCATTAACGTTTTCTGCATTCCACTGTTCGTTTGAAGTTATTTATGTTGCGTGGTTCGCATTGAGAAAATGCCACTCCGGAAAATAGCAAAGAAGGAAAAATTTTTTTTATCCAAGTTGAGCGAGAAAGAGGGAGTTTTGCATAGGTCTCGCGAGGAATGGGAGGCGCCATCGATATTCACGCGGGCACTGGGATGCAATAAAGTTGGCGTAGATATTGTGATGGGCATATATATGGGCGGAGGGACCCAGGGACTGAACTTTTCTCCGGGAAAGTCTGATGTTTTGGGTTACGTGATCCGTCGATTCCCTCCCCATGGAACGAAATTATGGGGGAAATTTGTGACAAATATATTCCATGTATTTCATATATTTTGCATACAAGTGCAACCAAATATATTATATATATTTGGAAACAAAATTCAAAGAATCCCAGGATCGCACACTTCCGAAGCTCCCAAAAAAATAATCATTGGAAAGCATCGACCTGCTTAAGGAATTCCCACCCATCACTATTACCCCACAATCGCGTGACTCCTCATACCCAGGTTATCTATGTATATCGCCTTAAACGTGCAACTAAAAAATGCCTCGAACTCCACGAAGTTATATCGGAGTCCGAGAGCCAGTGAACGGGGGAAAAAAGTAAGCGAGAGATAAAAACGGGAGGCTCGATCAATGTCTCGAGCGTGTAATTGAAAATATCATATCGCCATAACGTCATTTCTTCAGCTATTTTCCCAGCTTTTTCTTGATTCAAGAAAGTGGAAAATATAAATTTATGGCGCTCGATAAATTTTCATAGCGCGTTTGTGAAAACCTCAACTACATTTTCCAAGTGGAGGCTACAATGAAGTATTGAAGGGGGTATTAATTTGCTCTGTAAACCAAAGTAATGTACAGCCGACAAACAACGTTTCTCTTTTTCAACCATTGAATGAATTTCCATCAGTTATTTATCTGTATGCATATATATATTGTTTATATATATTTATGCATATATTTAACTTTTTTTGAAGCTCCGAAATCTGAAAACTTTCATAGATTCAGGAAAATGATTTGAATGTGACATTGCGAAAATTTCGAAAAATTGGAAATACATAAAAAGTTGTAAAGATTTGAAAAAACTTGCCGGAGCTGACCATCTCTTCCTTGAGTTAACTAAAAAAACTGGACAGGCTGTACAGAAATTGGCACTGACATCTGTGGCCGCATGGTGAGCCTGACGCTGAATTTTTACCTCGTGTTTTAGGAACATTTTTGTTCTAATACTACTTTTCCGTTGGTATGCATGTGAGGTGTCAAGCTGTTCCAATATATTTGAAATTCCTCACATCTTTGGAAACTCTCTCACTAAATTCTCTGTTAGTGTTTCTTTGAAAGGTAACCGTAACAACGAAGACCCATCGGTGCCCTAGTCACAGCCGCAGATAATCCAGCCGGGACACTGGGTATGCATGCGGTTTTCGCTCCTATAAACTCACCACTGTGTACCAACACTCATAAACACGATGAATTTAACGCATAAATCACCACACCCCGTTAGTGACGTCACGTGATTCACCCTGACCCGAGGGCCGGAAGAAGAGAGACGGGGAAAAAGCATAAGGCAAGCCACCCCCCCCCCCCTCCCCCCTTTTTCCCGCAGCTTGGCCCAACCCTGGGTCACGACTTGGAGCCCCGCGAGTCACGAAACCTATCCGTGATTTCGATTAAATATATGCTCCGTACCAACGGACGATTGCTCGTCAATTTACCTCAGGAGAAGTAATAAATGACATGAAACACTTGTGATTGTGTCTCCTATTTATATCGCAAATAAATAAATAACAAATGGGTTAAAGTGGGTGCGATCTAAAGAGCTTGTCGATTTTCCCTGAGATCGAATTTGGCTGAACGTATTATGGCAATTATCTCAGTGATAAGAGGTTTAGGGGACAAAATATGAAATATGTTTTATAAAAAATTTAGGATCCATTGGAAAAGCTCAAGAAAGTCGGGAATATTTTATCCCGGATTGAAGAAGATTTTATTCCCACAGCGGGAATACTTCATCCTGAATCCGGGATATTTTATTTGTAATATAGCCAATCGGATACGTTCCCCTGTGAGCGTCGGGATCGAAGCGTCTTCATGAAAGATTGATCAGCCTTTCAATTAAATTAATCCGGGGGACTCATGGTGATAAAAAACAGGAGGATATAGTGATTTGAGATGGGAAAAATGAAGAAAATATCGGGAAGCTGCTGCGGGTAAGACCGTTTTAATGCAGTTGTACCAATGCACCCTCTACAGTGTACCCAACCACTAGTATCCATGTTTATGTTGAATTGCATTGCCCACTGTAGATTACGTTACTCCGTAGAATACATTCGCCAGTAGCTGAGAGGATAGCCATGTAGTCACGGAATATATCGTGACACAATATGTCCCATGAATTTGTTATCCTGCCAATGGTGGCCCTTGCGCCGGCGTCATAAATGGGAATTTTATTTTTGGATTTGGAGTCCTCCAGGCGGAGAGACGTGGGACGTATTTGTTAGATTACGCGCATACGTAAATTAAAATGCCAAGAAGTATGTTGAAATTGTGATGGGTTATGGGATTTTGCGAATGAACTTCTGTAGGAGATTGCAGGTGGCCCAATTTTTGAAGACCTCCCTGTCAACCTCCTCCGTAACATACCCGTCCACCTCCCCAACAACCTTATCGTTATCATCGTCGTTAGCCTCTCCATCAACATCGCCGCTAATATCTCCGTCAATGGGTATAACCTATCCCGGATTCAACGTTGAGGTATCCCTGACTCGGGGATAAACTACTTCTAAGTGGAGGATGAAATGTCACTATTCAGGGATGAACTATCAATTTTGATACCCCAACCGGATTTTGTAAACACGACTCGAGAGTTTGTTACTCGTAGTAATCCATTATCCCATGATATATCGCTTACGTTCTAAAACGTATGGCCGTGACAAAATGAAAACATAAATTATTTCCTGAAGATCTTGAAATTTTATCGTGGCTGAAATCTGTAACTGGACTCTTGAAATATCATGTTCATGAAAAAATTAATGCCACATCACGGCGTTGTGGTCGTCACAAGAATTTGCGTAGGTCAACAAACGGGATTTTTCATCTGATAATATTTAAATTTAATGACAAAATTGAAAATTTACCGGAACATTCAAAAAAATGGAATGCCGTAAATTTGATCATTGCAAAAAAAAAAACAATTGCTCATGGTATTGTAAATAATACCAGTCAGTTTTTCCGTTTATTGTTATTATTATAATCAAATTTTCCCATCACTCCAGAACCCCCTGTGCTATCATGGGGGCGCCCCCCCCCCTCATAGGTTAGGTTCCCGCCCGGCCGTGCGGTCTCATTTTACGGGTACCGCCGATGCTGCATGCGGAACGTTCCTGCTAGCAGTTGGAATCCATGAGGAAGTATTTCACCACGTGAAAAATTCCGGGGCATCTGGATGGTGTGGGTACGTGTGTGTGTGTGTGTAAATTAGATATTAACAAGCAGTTCTTATATCTCTCATGGGTCGCATTCGCACCATTCACAGTGTCGAGTGTATCGCGACCTTTTCACTATTGCACAAATTCGAGTAAGCGAAACAGAAATAAATATAGCTACACAGGGTCACGATCGTGACACACTCTTAAATACTGATTCTATCTGAAAGCTTAAGGCTCTTGAGGACGCCCGGAAATTGCGTTTAACGTTGGCTAGCATGCACTGATTATTCGAATCGATTTTGCATGAGCCCTGTAAAAGCGTACACAATACAAAACACTGGAGTAAAAATGTGAAATTAGCATTGGGCTTAATCGGTGGACGATTATGCCGATAACTAGCGACCTCGATAGCTACTGATGGCGAGATTCTTTTATTCCTTGTTATCACGCCAAGACATTTCAATTACAATTTATTTTCAATTAACACAGAGCTCTTTACCGGTATTTTTATCGATTACGGCTGCATTTACTTATCGCTATCTAATTGTCTAATTATTTACGACTTAAAGTTATCAGATCTCTTGGGAATATTGCACGAGGTTAACTGCAGTTTTGTAACGTAGTGTAAGAGATATTTAATTCATCATGAATTTGAATATTATAAAATTTCCAGTAATTTATCGGAGATTTCGAACCAGTTCCAAATGTACTCAATTAAGACTTCGAATTAACTCCGATTTTTTTTCTGAAGTTCCAAGTTTTTGAGAAGCAAACTGCGCGGCTGAATCGATTCTGAGAATTTTCAGGTCTTACATCACCTTTTTTTCTTAGACATAAAGGTGAAATATATATATATCCCTCTGGAAATATTGAGGATGACGTCTCACTCGGCAACTCCACGGAGTACCTGAGAAATTTATCAAACGATGTAGACGAAAGAAGCGACATGGGATATCGCATTGCCCGATGTCGAGAGGTAACAATAAGTCTTCCGTCTCAGCAAAACTATTCGTATGTGTGGGTGGCTGGCATCTATTACATAAATTCATCGACACCCGCTCACGACAGACACGTCTGTGTAGCGTCCTCGGGTTTTGCTGGCGCTAGACTGCTGTATCAGTGGGTATGTGTCTAGATGCCGAGACTCACGCGACCTACCCGGGTAACAGCTGGCTGACGTCGGGTCGTCGATGTGCGGGTCGACGAACTCGTACTACGTAGCGAAATATTAAATACTTTTGGGGGTATGTGGACTGGCGATGCTAGGGAGACAACGAGGCAACCGGCGTCAAATTTATGGATGGCCCTTATCCTGTAAAACTTGAAAGTTTCCGTTTCTTTCTGGAATTTTGGAATTCTTGGAATTTGAGATTTCTTCAAAAATTTTAAGCCCCTTGCCTTTTTTTGGGATTCTCCGAATTTAAAAAAATTTTAAAACTCATGGAGTCTTTGACGGATTCATTACAATTTTTTGTAAAGTTCGGAAAACGTTGAAAATTACGCAAGTTTCGGGATTGATGAAATATCGGAAATTTTAGTTCCAGGGGGAAATCACCAAAAATCTCCACTTATTCACCTCAAGCTGTTACTTCAGCGCTCAGCCGGAACGAGATCAAGGTCAGGCGGTGCACATGCACTAGTCCGAGTGCACGTAACCCCGCATCCCAAAATATCCGCTTTTCCACACTATTTTTTGCCAATCTTTTGGCAAACATTGCGATGAGATTTGGCGATTTTTTTCCAGATCTGTTGGTAGCCCGGAGCCTCCCTAACGATAATTTAGATGCGTTTACTTGGCACTCGTAACAGTGACACCGCGGTGATGTTGGATATCCGCCAAAAAGTACCTCCGCGTGCAAGACACCAGAAACGGACGTTTTGCTATTTTCCTCCCTTTTATTTTCAAGTTTAATATTTGAAACCCATAATAAATTTCTGAAAGATCTGTCGGTGGGGTGGTTTCATCCCCTGACATCGATTCGCCCCTCGAACCGCGGGCATGTGATCCTGGGATTAACTTGCTCAACGTTCTGGGCAAAATTCTAAACGTAAAGTGACTCCCGCTGCCTCAGGTTACGCATGGCGAATTTTTATTTCTCTATTTCAACATTTGTTCCTCTCATCGTTTTTATCTGGCCTTTGTTTGGCTTTTATTTCGTGTGCTTGCCACGCCCCAATTCTACCCTACACCTCTGGTATCAACTTTAGCCTCACGAAATTCACCTCCGTTTTCTCATAAAAATGAACGAGTATTTGCCTAGGCATCTAGCACAAACTATAGCAAATGTTCATTACAGTTGACACATTATTAGTAAGTACAGGAAGAGAAAAAAAAGCGGATGAAATATGCAATTTCGAAGATTGCACATAAAATAAAATATTCTACTTGGACATGAATGATGTTTGGGTATAAAATAGTATGAAATAAAATATAATTGATATGTTCTTCTCCAATCATAAAAGATACAGAGTACGCATTCATCCATTCTGCAATAAAGAAATGGATAACTTTGCAAGTGATTTGGATTCGTAATATCACTGGATTCCAGCGATGGTTTTTCAATGCACCTTAATCACGTTTGTGTCAGCCCAAGCTTGAATTATTGTTCTTGCTTCGGAAATTCCATGGTCAAATGAACTTGTAATGTGCTCTCTCTCCCTCGGCTCGACCACCAGCGCCAATATAAAGTTGCCAAGTTTCTCCTTTTCCTATCGTTTCTTAACAAATTGTACAAGTTTTCAGGCGACATTTGCTATTTCTTTTCGCCGTGGATTTTTTTGCACAAAACTTTTTACCGACATTGTCGATGATAATTTTATCGACAATTACGGGCATTAGGGGGTGCTTTTGACGCGAGTGGGGGGTGAAAAATTGGCATAATTTCAATGGAATTACTCACATCAATTATTATATCGAAGGGGGAGATGGGTCCGAGTAACATTGAGAGAAGTTCAGAGAAAATATTCGCCAGGGTGGTTGACGTCCCACTTTCCCCCCCCCCCCCCTCCCCATCGCACTTCACCACAAAATCGTCTAAGAATAAATATCGAATTCATTTGAAACTCTTATCCCCGACAAATCTTCCGCAAGTCTATTTACGTCCTATCTCTCATCAGCGAAACTTAGTCTTGCAAAATCACCCCTTGTGTTTTACTCACAGATGCGCGATACGCCTTCCAGCAATCAATTCTGGCTATATTAGGAATGAAGGTTCAATCACTCATATCATTAGCGCTTCCCACAGTTCCACCCCCTTGCTCTATTTTCAGAAATGGTGTAATCCCTTAATGGTTCTGAAATCAGCATTCGGAGCACTTTATCATTCCATTTCAGGCATATACACACACACACACAAGACAATTTACATGTTGTTCTGCGCACACACACACGCCGAAGTGTCGGGATGCTACCGATGGTACCCATAAAAAGAGACCGCGAGGCCAGGCGGGAACCGACCCCCCCCCCCCCCCACGAGGGGGGGGGGTCCATCGTAGTCGCCCGCCATCGTAGCACAGGTGTTTCTGGGGATTTACCCTGAATTAGAAATACGATGTCCTGAAGCGCCACAGTTGGCCCTGAACGCATGCTCCCGTACCCCCTTCCGAAGGAGAAATTGGTTTATGATTGATCTCAATTCACTGCGCCTAAGTGTCTCATTCAGAAATTGAGTTCTTGAGATATCATAATCAGTGGAAATTACGTTTGTTCGAGGAATCACTTCCGAGATTTCTGTAATTTCCTTGTCCTCAAAATAAAACAAACTCAATTTGAAATTCGAAAGGCAAGACGAGCTTATCAACAACCTATTTGATGAAAATTTAAGAGTAGATTGACACGGTAGCCGCCGTGAGGTAATCGCTATTTACTAAATATAAACTCCCAATAATTGAAGTTGTCCAAATTTCTGTCTCCCAACTTTGAGTCTCAGTTATTTTCTAATTAAAAATCTGGGACATCGCAAAATTTTCGAATTTTGATACGTTACCGAAATCTGAGCCAAAATTGGGAAAATCCTAGACGTGAAATATATCTTCAATTTACCATTTCTTCACCGTACATTTGTCACATTACCCCTCTTCCACTCGCTATATCCATCTCAACGCGTGATGGTATCGATCAACTCGAACATTAACACTGCAACCTCGGCTTCACTCGGTCAAAAACAATAGAAAAGTTGTTGCGAGTCTCGCAGTCACTAAATCCACCGCGTATCGTTGAAACTCAATCGGGAAGAATAGCACCCTCAACTCAAATAAAGTTCCATTCAACTCAAATCTCATGTACTCCATCCGGACAATTTAAACTTCAAACTGAATTTCATGTCCCAGAAATGTGCAAGACATCTACATGGAGTTTATCCTTCTTTTCTGGGTGTAGATTACGGAGGAAACATGTGTCATTCAGCAAGAGTTGTTTTTCAGGGGAAAACTTTTTATTAGGGGTTGGATGAGTTGGGTTAACACTTGCCAATGGATGCATAGAAAATTTAGGGACTCGTAAAAATTACTCTAATCCGCAAAATTGAGAAACTTAAAATTTTAGGAATTTCAAAAACTTACAAAAATTCCAAAATTTTGGAAATTTTTGGAGTTTGATCATCGATAAGGGATAACGAAAAATTGTGTATGACTTCAAAAATTAAAACCCCATTAAGGGAAAAATACGTTTAGTCTCAAACCTTCTAGTCAACTCAAATTTAAACTTGAATTTGAATTTCATATCTTCGTCAGAGAAGTGTGCAAGACATATACCTGCAGATTCCTCTCATGCTTCTTTTCTGAATGTAGTCTGTGAAAGGAATATATGTCATGTGGAGAATGACAAATTTTCCAATTTCCTTTTTCAAATGAAACCTTGCACCAGATCTTGGATGAATCTTACGGTCAAGGGTCACAGCTACGCATTTTACTTTTCACATAAGAAGAGAACAATTCCACTACTGTACATATTTCTAAAGCAGGAAATGATAATCTGTGGATTGTAAAATGCGAAAATTGCATACGTTGTGAATAGTTCCTCAATTTCAGATGATTTGAATGATATATATATAGTACCAAAAATATGCCTACAGCATGTCGGAGCACCTCGCGAATAAAAGGCGGACAAAAGAGGAGGTTCTAAAGAGAACAACATTTTAAAAAGGAATCCCTTTAAATTGGTTAGTTATATCGACACAGCTGGTGAGCTCCTTAGCGCCAGGATTGAAGTTGTTCCCGTTGGATTGTCACAAGCTCACCATTATTTCTAGCGTAATGGCGCAGTTATGACAGTGAGAGTACTCTGAGTGAATCTATATACGGCAGAGAGAGAACCCATTGTATTTAACTGCGAAGAATGGAATGTACGTTCATGGAAAAGAAGATCCACTTGAACGAGATGCGATTTAAGGATGCTTATCTCTGAAAAAAAACCGGTGGGGTAAATTAGGGTGATCCGCGAAGGGTATGACGAGAACTCGCGGACGTGTAATTTTGATACAAACACACACACACACACAGTGGGTAAAGGTTCGGTCTACTCCGGAGAATACCGTTCAAAAATCGTTTCTCTTATACACAGATACAAATAAAACATACAGGAACAAAAAAATCGATTCAGTGTCATTATAATAATTTGACGAATGTCGGGAAGTTAAATATCCTCTGCAAGTAAACAATATAATTGCACCGTTTAGCCTAAAAATGTCCGGTGACTGGTGCGCGTCCGGCAACTGGGACTGCCACCATAAATATTGAGCATAAAATATTGAGCCGAGACTGCGCTCAATGCAACTGTCTAGTGGCACGGAAACAATTGTTTCGCCAATAGTTTCACGTGGTCATCCGACTTTTCACTCGGTCCATTCACTCGCTATATTTACGAGTCCTGCGATAACGACAAAAAAAAAACTCTCCATTGAGTTGACCTCCCATTTTCTGCAGCTGCGATTCACAAGAGCACCAGTTCAATTGAGTCTAACTCTTGTAAATACTTCTACATGTATTTCCAATGGAGAAGATCGGAAATTTTACAAGAGTTCGGAAAGAGAGGTTGAATAGGGTTTTATACTCATGCAAAATGATTGTGCAGGAAATTTTTGAACGCAATTGCGAGGACACTTTGGAAATTGATGCTCGAGATATTTTTTCAAGTCATTTGAATCTCAACTTGGTATACTTCGCAAACTTTACATCCCTTGAGTGGCGTCATTCGGAGAGTTAACTTCAAAACATTGCAGCACTGCAATGCACAAATTTGAAATTTTAAGATCGTGAATCACAACTTGCAAGTCACAAATCACACCGATGAAATGGTGAATGCAGATTTCGACATTGTGAGTCACACTTTGAAAATCGTGATTCATGTTTTTATTTTTCCATCCGTAAGTTTTAGAATATTTCTGCGACTGTGCTCTCCATGTAGAAAAGAGGTTAGAGCTGAAATTTATGAGCGCGGACTTTACGATTCTATTAAGCGTCAGAGGTAGCCGCAAGTTCACAGGGGCTTGGGGGTTTCTGGGCTGATGAGTGGGTGGGGTTTTACGGGTTTCACGGTGTCTCGCGTGGCGAGAGCGTGGGCCCTTTGCGGCGACTGCTGATCGATATCCATAGAGCTACCCAAATTACATGAGGGAGATAAATCGCGGGTTTTGTGGAAAAATGTCGGCTGCGCCATTGTTCTTGCATGAACAAAAAATATATACACCTCCAATTCAGTATTTTCTTCCAACCCTTACTGTGGTTTGGAAATTTTCCAAAAATTTGATCTTACCGAAAAATATTATAAAATATTTTTTGCGAAAAACATTCCATTCCTACTCTCAAATACAGCGCTGTCGTTCCATTTTTACTCTCTAAAGGGTCAACAAGTTAATAAGTTAAGCCGCAGAGGATCACCTCCACATTGAGTTGATGTTATCTGTCGATTAAATTGAACTGGATTTAAACGATAATTCCCGACCGATTGGTGGCCGGATAAATGTCGCGATAATAACTGTCTCATAATTACTAGATCAGTTGACCGCGCCCATATGTCGACCAGTTCAACGGATAGTTCTCAGTGGATGGCTGCAATTGGGAAAAGTCACTGGCGCATGTTCAAACAGTGCGTGGCATTAATCATGATAATGCAAGGTGCAGCGCTCCGTCATCCACGGGATACGTCATATGCGAACCGGCCGCCTGACCAGTCATGTGATGTCTCTATACTCGTTAATGGAATGCATGATAAACGAAGGAGTGATGAGATGCGATGGTGAAATATTAACATTTGTCTGACATTTCAGATGTTCACTAAAGGTAAATCATGGGTTCAGGTCTTTGTCCGGCGAGGCCAAATGGATATATGTCCGCGCTTAAGTGAAATCAGGACAGATTAAAAGAACGGGGTGGAGGTGAGAACCCCGACGTGTCGAGTCAATAGCTTCCCAAAGCCATCGCAACATTTGATTCACACAACTGTCGTGACGTATTGAATATTTGGTTAGTGAATAATTCGATAAGAAATTCTGTTGATTGGGTCACCATGAATACCTTAAAACAAGACATGCAAATCTCATAATTTGGGGCATGTGAACAGCTCACTTTGAGACATTCTTCAGCTATCGGTATGCACACCTCAAAATAAAATGCTCGGTCTCTGGATGTGCAAGTCCAACCGATTAAAAAAAATTTACAAGCGTGTGATAACATTAACTACGGATGTTAAAATCCCCAATAAAAAAATAACGATACCTAGAGGTCGTTAAATTGGCGTAATTGTGATCGCCGGGTGTTATAATTAGTCATAATTCAGTGTTTCCGAAGCGTACTGCAGCGCGGTATATCCGAGGCACTTCCTGTAACGACATCACACACTATCCCCTGGGTACTCCCGCCTCTCTCTGCCCTCCACCTCTGAGATTGTTTGGCCCCCACGTTGACCCGGAAACTCGTTAGGACCACCGCACACTCTCATCATGGCCACGTATGTACCCTCCAATTTTCCGCAACTTTCATGCACATTCCACTGTCCAATTTTTTTTTTGGTTGTTGGACACAATTTGAAGGGTGCGCCTCAACTTACAACAACAGAAAACAATAAAAATTTAAAACAAAAGTTTTCTGTAGTGTTGAATTTCCAAATAACTGTTCATTAATTCATCCCCCTTTCACAGCCTCCAAAGGCCGATATGTTAGGATGGCGGGCTTCTTTGATGGAATTCACCCCCCCCCCCTCGCCGACAGTTTCGACATAAGTATGTTCGTTGCCTCAGTACATGCGTTATGCTCTGTAACGTTTTTTTATACAACTCTCTAAAATTAGACCACATTTTCCATTCACTTTGCGTGAGTAATACGATCAGGAAGGTATTGGTTTGACCCACAGAGGATCCCTCATATCTCGTTAACTGTCAAATAATCGACCTCGACTATGTTGGGCCGTCAGCATTCGTCACGCATGCTCCTCCTTACGACCTCGGCAATCGTTCCGCTACTACTCAGCGATGATAGTTCCAATCCTGGACTCAGATCATCAATTATCCCCTTCGGAAGGTCAACCGGAATTCGCTCCATGCATAAACAATCCCGCTTATCACCACAAGCTCACGCGATAACAACGCTCTTAAATGTAACCATTAGCAAACAGATTGACTTATGGCATTATTCGCTTTTTAGTTCCTATGAAAAGAAACAGATACCCAAACAGATATATGAGGAGCACAGAATGAGGTTGTGATGGTGAATGAAGTGGACAGAAATTTAATTGAATATGTTTTGTTTGAATTTCAGCCGAAGAAGGTGATGGCACGTACGAAGCGCTCAAAACGAAAAATGGCGACCACGAGCGATGCTCACACGTCTTCGAGAAATGCAATGGCAAGCTCAACAGCAGCTCCATTCATCGATGGTAACTCCTCATCGGGCTACACAACCGAGGGCTACAGTTTCAATTACACGGAGATT